>JAESVK010068227.1:7382-17918 GCA_017140935.1 Hamamelis virginiana
GTAGCTAAATCATTAAAGATGAGCTTTGATGATATGTGAAGGAATTGTGTTTTAATTAGAATACTACATCTAGCTACATGTGGCAGGTGAACAGTTTAAAGTGGAATAGTATACTATTTGTAGCAACAGATAAAGAAGTAACAAGCAATTATCATGTGATTAAAGGAAAGGATATTCATGTGGAAACGGTTAGTTATCTTAATCTAAAATTAATAGATATGGTTAAACATATAACATATCAAAATCATTTAATTTGTTGTTAGTGGGTGGTTATTAGAAAGTGGGTCATTAATTAGTAAGAGTGGGACATGTGTTAAAGTAGTTTATGGTGAAACTATTAATTTGCCTTAATTTTAGCAAGGTGTTTGGCCGCTAAATATTAATTCAAGCACACGTATTTGTAGCAAAATTACAAGTGACAATTTGCCTACAATAGAAGAATCTAGAACATACAATGGAGTAAATCGGGCAGGAAGGTCTTACTGGGAATTCTACACGTTGCTAAATCATTAATGGGGAGCTGTGATGATATGTGAAGGAATTGTGTTCTAATCAGAATACTATTGCTAGCTAAATGTGGAGAGTGAACAGTTTGAAGTGGAATAGTAAACTATATGTGGAAATAGATAAAGAAGTAACAAGCAATTAGCATGTGATTAAAGAAAATGATATACAAGTGGAAAAGGTTAGCTATCTTAAGCTAAAATTAATAGATATGGTTAATCATATAACAGATCAAGATCTTTTAATTTGTTGTTAATGGGTTGTTATTAAAAAGTGGGTCATTAATTTGTAAGAGTGGGACATGTGTCAAAGTTGGTTTTGGTGAAACTATTAGTAGGCGTGAATTTTAGCAAGGTGTTAGGCCACTAAATATCAATTCAAGCACATGTTTTTGTAGCAAAATTACAAGTGGCAACTTGCACAGAATGGAAGAGTCTAGAACATACAATGGAGTAAACCGGGTAGGAATGTCTTACTGGGAATCTACACGTGGCTAAATCATTAAAGATGAACTTTGATGATATGTGAAGGAATTGTGTTCTAATTAGAATCCTACAGCTAGCTATATGTGGCAAGTGGTTTTTAGACATTCTTAGCATGAACAAGAACCAAAGAGTACTAATCCTTATCTCTCGTCAATCACCTGATTCCAAATTTTATAGTGACTAACTTGGCACTAAGGTCTTCTAACCTTTGTTTCGGCCAAGAGGTGTTAAGGGTCATGTTCTAAACGATCTTCTTAGATTTTAACTAGTTCTGACACGACCATGCATTATGTATTTTGCATAAAAGATTTTTTAAAGTGAACAATTCCAAAGAAGTTGAATTATTTCATTGTGTTTCTTATATTGTTTTTAAATAAATTCATTAATGCAATTAGAGCAATTAAAGATAAAGGTTGTATCACATATAAATAGCAAAAAATCCAAAATAATGGCAACTTTTCATGAATTCAAATGATTGATCTTATATCATCAATTAAGGCAACAAATCAAACTTTTTTTAATGATCCCATTCAAAATGATGAATTATACTTTCATTGAATGCTACGTAAAACACAAATGGTACTATTCCTTCATAGATATATCAAATAGATCCATGATTGCGTCAAGTTTCTATAGATATTCAAAAACATAAAAACCCTCCAACGTAGCGATGCTTGCATTAACAAAAGTTGCCACATCACTACTACAAAAAAAGGCTTCAAGGTCGGTTTTTAACCGTCCTCTAAATTTTTTAAGGACGGTTCGGGAACCGTCTTCTAATCCACCGTCTTTTTATGTTCAAGGACGTCCTCAATTCTTTACATACGATGACTGTTTTCATCTGTCCTCTAATGCCTTCAATTTAAGGACGGTGGTAAACTGTCCTTATATGATAGATTTCAAGGACGATGTAGAACTGTCTCTAATGTCTTCAATTTAAGGACGATTAAAAACCGTCATTAAATTATAGATTTGAGGACAGTTAAAAACCGTCCTATAAAAGATTGAATTGAATTTTTTTAATTAAATCTTCACCTGTGTCTCCTTTACTGCTACCAAATATAAATATATATATATCTTATTATATATAGAGCAGTTCATTCGTCCTACGTGGCACTCTCACATCGCTTCCCTTCTCCATTCTCTTCTCTCCTTATTTCACTCCATTCTTTCATTTTTATTGGTTCAAACCACACCCTTTATCTGATTTGGAAAAATTTAAATTTTAAATTTTAAATCTCGCTCTTAAAGTATCTTTATTATCCCGGGATGCGTGGACCTTATTTTCCCCCACTCCTCACTCACTCACTCTCACTCTATCCCGTCAACTGAATATCTTTCCTCACGAACAAAACCCCCAAAACCAATTCTCCATCTTATTAGATCTCGCCGCGATTTGCAATCTGTACAGTCTCCGACCCTTTTCCGATCAGTTCCGGCTGGGAAGTTCGCCGATCTTCGATCGCATATCGTACGGTTTTTAAAGTCGATGCCTTTACATAAGAAATACTTTTGCTGGTAAGATCTCATTGTTTGCATTCGAAGTTTTAGGGCTCAGTTATTTCATTATCATCATCATCATCATTATCTTCGTTTTGCACTTCTTTATCAGTTTTGATTCTTATACACTACTTTGAAATCATTCATCATCCGTTTGGTTGCTAAGAAAATGTTGGAAAAGAACATAAAATAAAAAGAAAATTTCAAGTCATGTATGTGTGTTAGTTTTCTTTTTTCCTTGGGAAAAATTTAAAAAGTCACTACAACGTAAGCAGATTGTTATATTATGCTCTATTGAGTGGTGTTAAATGTTTTCTTCCAATCTAAAATTATGCAAATTTTAGTAATAAAATTTTTGATTGTTTTCATTTCGCAAATTTTCTCTGCAACCAACAGGCATAAAATAAGTTTTATTTTATTTTATTTTTTTCCCTTTTTTTTATTGTTATATTATGCTCAGTTTAGTGGTGTTAAATGTTTTCTTCTAATCTAAAATTATGCATTCGATTCTTTTCTTTTCTCACATTTTCTCTGCAACCAAACATGCATAAAAGAAGTTTTTTTTTAATCCCTTTTTCTTTCGGAATGTTTTATAATCTGTGATTTTTCATTCTTTTGGTAGTGGGAATTTTCGATAGTTAGTGGCGGACTTGATTTTTATATTGTTCTCTCTAAGTTTTAATTTACTATAGGTGGCGCATATGTAGGAGCTGCGGCTGGAGTTTATGATTTGGGTTCTGAAGGGGCTACTTCAATAGAGGATGAAGAAGGACTGATCAGGTTTGCTGGGGTAGAGCTGATTTGAGGAATTTAGAGCTGTTCTATGCCCAAATTAGGTAAATCATTTTGCTTTTAAGTGATCTCTATGATATGTTATTTAGCTAGTTTTAGTTGGTTGGTTTTTTCTTTGCATGTTCTTGCATTATATTCAAGCTTCCAATGGTATTCTTATAACTTTTGCCTCTGTTTGGTTGCTAAAAAAATCTAGGAAAATTGAAGAAAATAAAATACGGGTTGTGTCTTCTATTTTTATTCAGAAAGTCAACAACTAAGCTAATACTTGACATGGGCTCCATTTAGTGCAGTTTTTTTCCCCAATATTTTCATTTCTATTACTTCCATACATCTACTCTGTGACTACACTGAATCTTTGTGTTTTAAATCTTGCTATTTATGGTTTTATTGATCTCTAACACCCTTAGCAAAACTCAATCTGTTGGTTACTGTCATTTTGAGCTTGTGAGATCAAACCACTCTCTTTTTAGCTACGCTGATTAAAATTTTTCAAATACAAAGCACTTAATTGTTTGTTATATTTTTCTTAGGTACTAACCAAACATTACTTAATATGAGAATGTTATAAATTGCTTGAAGTCCTGTTAATCTTTTTATTTCTTTTCATTTTTGGTATTTGTTTTATTTTTTAAAGCGTACTATATAATTGAACCTTTTTACCTTTTTAGTGGAAACTGATAATTTGTGGTGTTTGGGAACAAATGAAACAAAATCTTCCACTGATTATACAAATCTCCATATACGATGGCCTTCATATGATTTTTTTTAATTATTTTTTATTAATATTTCAGGAACCATATTCAAAACTACAACAGTTCATTCATGGGCATTTTGTATTGTAAGTCATCAATTTCCTTATGAATTTTTTACTTTCGACATTCATTGCCTTGAATTATGTTATTTGTGCTTAAAAAATGTATGATAGAAGACACAAATGTCTCTCTCTCTCACTATAAGTCATGAGTCATGCCTTAACATGTGACAGTCATTTGAATATTAATTTACTTAAATTGATATGTGAACTCAACAGGTCTTCTTTTGAAATAAGTTGGATTGATTAATGCTATGAATGGAAATTCTGGATTTAAATTGTGAAATTAATTATGTTTTTTATGAATGGAAATTTCTTGGTCAACCCTTGCTATTATCCATTTGGAAGCATAGGGAATTCAATTTATGGAAATTTCTGATGAACTCCTGTGTTTGTGAATATACAGGTACTTCCAGACATGGTAATGGGTGCATTCATTCCGAGTTGCAAAGGAAAGTATGTGTATAATCGACTCCAATTCAGGTACACTGATCCCATTCAGTTTGTTAAAAGATTAATTACCAAAAGACTTACTGTCCAGATTAAACACAACTTGGAGTCTCCAGAGGTAAATGTGGTTACTTCTTCTGTTTGCAATATAGACGTGCATGTGTTTCTTATAGTCTAAATTGTGTATGTCTTAGTGGCATTTTTAACCCAATGAAGCATTGTAGCTCTTTGTTCTGTATTTTTGAATTTTTTTCCCCTTTTGTGAGTTTGAAATGGTTATGTCACGACTATAAATACAAGTGATTGCCTCTGATCATTTTATTGTGAGTTTATTTTTGAGTCATAGGGTCTGGGTTATCTTCCTTGGCTGTGTACAATCTTGGTGTTTGATGACATGACCTTTCAAGTAAGTTGCTGTTCTAAAAATGATGTTAATGATAAATTGATGGCTAAAATGAAAGTTCATATTTATGTCATAAAGCAACACTATTAATTGTCCTTCATTGGCATGAAATTATTTATCCACGTGCTTTTATTATTATTTAATATGTCGACTGCTTCTGGTTGCAGATCATTTGGAACTGTTCAACCCGGGTAGAACTGTTGAAATTTGTGGACCAACAGCGTGCAAGCTAATGTTCTGAAAGTGATGTTAATTCTTTTTGCCTTGGTGTTGGTTTTTTTTTGGCTGGGTCACTATAATACTACCTTGAATTTTAGCCTCTGTTTTGTTTCCTAGAAAATGGAGGAAAGTAATATAGAAATGTAAAATACTTTCAAAAAGTATGTTGTTTTTGAAGAAACCCTCGGAATAATAGAATGAAGCCTGTTTTAACAAAAGGCTTAGTGTAACACGATGGCCAATGCAAGTGTTTAAAGTAGTGAGTATGAGTCTTACACCTCATATAGACCTCAGGTCTCTTGCCTTGAGGTTTATGCCTCAACCCCTCTCCTAATCATATAGCCATGCATGGTTGCACCTTTGAAAATATGGTTACATTATCATATTTGAACATGAAATGTTAGTAAGAAATATGTCACACTCTGCTTTTGAACTCTGAACTTGATAATTAAACATTGAAACCTTCCATTTTTTAGAATTTAAATGTTTATCCCAGGGGGTACTTCCTACTTCTAGCCTAAAATGTATGCTTTCTAAGGAAAAGATTACATGTGATAAAATTTGCTGGTTTTTCTGAGGTGTTGTTTTGTGTTTTTGTACCAACAATTTTATAGTAACAACATAAGTGGACCAATTCCTAGTGATCTTGGGAATCTGACAAGCTTGGTGAGCTTGGATCTCTATTTAAACAGTTTCACCGGTCCCATTCCAGATACTTTGGGCAAGCTAACAAAATTGCGTTTCCTATATGAATACACATCCTTTACCATGTGTTCCCTCAAGAATCAGCGGGCAAAAAGGGAAATGACAGAATTTGGAATTTCTTTTCATGGAGAACAATAGGGCTCTGGTTTTGGATTTGGTTTTTGTATTGAAATTGATTAGTGGTTATTGTTTTTGTCACATATGCATAGAAGGAGGAAAAGATTTTTATATTTTCACCTTTAATGATGTATTCAGAGCAATTGATAAGGATATCAAGCTTGAAGTGTGAGGGAGTTGTCTGATGCGGATCCATTAACGGTTGTTGCAGTCTTTGGTGTTGGTTCGAGGAGGGATTAAGAAAAGTTGATTCTTTTTTAGGATGACAAGAGGACGGTGACGATTGGTATGGTGGATTTGGAGGCCATGAAGATTGTTGTGACTATGGTGGAATTAAGGGAAGAGATGGCTAAAGAGAGAGTAGTAGGAGAGAGAGTGTTGTTTTCCCTGTGTTATTACCATTGCAGTGTAATTGATGGAGAGTGTTGTTTTCTCTGTATTATTACCATTACAGTGTAATTGATGGTCTTTTCTTCTTTTATATTTTCTTTTTTTTTTTTATAGTTTTTGTGTCCGCACTAGAGATAAGGTATTTTTCACATGTAATTTTGTTTAGTTCTCTTTCTTCCCAAAGCCCAAAAGGGTGAGGGATTTTGAGGAAGGTAAAACTGTAAACAATGAAGTTCAAACATCAAATATCTTAGCAATTAGAGAGAATGGTTGGGAGGAGATCTCTGTATTCTTATTTTTTTTACATATAATATGTGATAAAATCATTAAGGTTTTTTTTTTTTTTTTTAAGTTGCATCTAGGTTTATATGTGTATATATGGTTTGTTTTAAAGTTTAGCCATGACTAATAAAAAAAATTTAGATATGGAATTAATTTGATTGATGAATTTTTGAGTGCTTTAGCTTAATATTTTTGATCTATGTAATTCCAAATTGGTTTGGAATAATTCTCCATGTTTTATTATTTTTCATTTATTTTAAAATGATCAGAACAAAGGGCAAGCTAATTAATAAGGTATTTTTTTTGTGATTTGTGCTTGCAGACTAAAGTGTTCGCATAGCCTAATTGCTAATACTTCTTACACGGGTTTCATGTTTTTAAATAGAGAGATCAATTAGCTATCAATGACTTATTGATTTAAAGTGATTATTATTTTTATTTTATTTTAAATCCTGAAATTTTTTTTATCTAAATTAATTTCAATATTTTTTTTCTTCTAAAAAGATAAATCTAAGCATATAAAAATACGTACATTTTATCAGTATTTAGAGTGATTTGGACATCCTTAAGGAAGAGAAAGTATTACCAAACATAAATCAGTATGACTTATACCATTCTAATCATAGCATTTAGTAATATTTTAGTTCAGTAACTTGAATTTAAAAGGCCTAATTAATATGGAAATGGTCTCAACTCAAAAAATCTTGGTATCATAATTGCTCGGGGAGTCGTGAATTGGGTCAGCTTACCTTTTATTCAAACTCGGACCTATTATATTAAGCCCAGTTATGCCCGAAAATGCCAACTAACGCTGACCTTTTTGCATCCATTCTCTTCATTTTCTTTTTTTTCTTCGTTGATGTGAGCTTAGGTGTGGCTTAATTCACTGTTGGCCACAACATATGTTTCTTCTTTCTTTCTTTCTTTATTTTTTTTCCCCTAAGTTATTCAATTCTGATACACCTCTATCCAATCCAAGAGACCTAAAAAAATCATTTTAGTTCTTACCTATAATATTTAATGAATCTGTATTAATTTCATAATTTTTTACACTAAAATGAATTTGATTTTTTTGTACCGTACTTCGATAAAGAGCAAATAATATTTTCTTTTCATTTTATTGTTGTGTTGATTAATTTACTATTCATAATTCTATTTGTGATTACCGCACATCGCGCGGGTCAATACTAGTATATATATATATATATATATATCCATTCCACACAATTTATTGGAAATAATAATAAAGTATTGCTATTAAAATTTAATTTACTTAACACCAAACCCCACATCCATCTATACCCAAAAAATTGTAGTTCCAATTACATATCCAATCCATAAGTTCCCAAAAAATTGAAAACAAGTCTCTATAAGCATTAAATTCAATAAGTTGATTTCTCCAATTACATATCCAATCCATAAGTTCCCAAATAATTTAACTCTTGAGTCTAGTGTTGCTTACATCCAATGACTCCAAGTTTTCCAAATTTGATAATTCTGCATAAATATGGAAACAAAAAATTAAAAAAACAAAACAAGATCAAAGTTGATTGTAAATTCCATGAAATAATATGAAAGGGAACATGCCTTAAGTGACATCTATGTCGGTTAGGGTCCTAACAATTAATAGCAACTTCACATTTGTTGTATCAAAGGTTTGCAGGTAAACAATAGTTAGGGTGTGTCTTCAGATTTTAGGGAAGCATAGTAGGGTTTTTGGAACATTGAGATGTTTAATATGAATATGTTATGTTTTCATCCATGTGAGTGTTTCATCATACCAAGTTAAAATTTACCTTTGTGGTTTCAGAATGTAACACAAAACTGCCCTGATTTGGATTCATTGAGGTAACAGTATCTTGATGAGAAGAGCACAACTACAGTCAATACCCCAAGTTCCATAAAAACAAGCAAGATTACCATTATAAATATTAAGGAGCACAAATGCAGTCAATACACTAAAAATGACAATAACAACTCAGTTATTTTCATTAATAATTGCATCGTAAACAAGCATTGTTATTTTCATCAGAAAAGATTTACATGTGGTTCACCTCCATAAGATTTTTTAGTTATCAAATCTTTATCTTTGTACTAGATGATTAGGATTTAAGATTCCTCGCTTAAATCTAATAAGACAAATCAAAAGTTGTTTTCTAAAGAATAAACAATAACAAAATACCAAATCAGCTGGGCTAGAAAAATTCCATTAGATTACAGGGCAATGAAAGTTTGGCCTTAAAAAAGACAGAAAGAATTTTTCATTTGAATGCCTTTTGTTGCAACCAGGCACAATTATCAGACCTAGACTTTCCCTGCCTATCAAATCAATATTAACTATTTGCAATTCAAAATGGGCTAATCGATACCATTGGTTAAACCATTTCACGACCTAAATGGATTAATGGCTTAGTGGCTATTTTAGGTTTGATAACTATGCAACTGTTTCTGAAAAGAAATTATCAGGGTGCAATATGTAAATGGGTGCAAAGTTGAAACAATAAAACTGTAATTTCTCCAATAATAATCATACTACTTATAACACCCCTAACAGGGTAGCCCCTATGCCAAAGTGATACAGTGACATAAAACACCAAGCGATTATCTTTAAATAATGTCATTTAAGGTTAATAGAGTTTAAAATAGTTTTACAAAATACGCAAGTGCGGAAGTTCAAACGTTTAACATCTCAAAAAGTAAAGATTGCACCGAGTACTAGTTTGTATCATAAGTACAGTCCCGTAATGTACCCAAAACAAAATCCCATATTACAAACTCATAACGAGTGTCCACCAATAAGAAATATCAACACTGCCATGATCGTTATCAGAATATCCCAAATTTTGAAAACCACCATCTAGTTTACTGAGTTGGCTAGAGTTTCGCGCTAATAAAATGTTATGAAATTAAAGAAAAACTCACAACAGAAAAATAAACGAATACCAGGATTTATGTGGTTTGGCAAAATTGCCTACGTCCAGGAAGAGTTATTATATTATTGAGAATAATTATACAAGAATACAATCTCTCCTTTTGTTTTCTTTTCTCTACACATTCACTCATTCTCATATCCTTCCATATTCATTCCCATATCCATCCACACTCAGATTTTCTCATATCTATCAGCAAATTCCACCATTAACTAGACATCACATAGTAAGATCATAACATCTGTAATTATCAGCAAATTCCATCATCAACCAAACATCACATAGTATGATCATAATATCTGTATTTATTTACATATTGCAGGATATATCCATCACATTTTAATAGGAAATGATCTCACACTACATGCATGCTTTATGCATATGACAGATATATAATGCAATGCTCATGCAGTCATACCTGTCATTTCCACAGTTCTGTCTGTCCTGCAAAATAGAAAATTTCACACTGATGGTAATCTTATTTTAGGGTACATTATCTCACCACAACAGCATCTCTGCCTTTTTAGGATGTATATCACCCAGTCCCCTCATTTTTAGGACTTATCGTGACTGTACTCACTGACGGGAGGATTTACTTGCTGTTTTTAGTAAGAGTGATATATTAGTGCACTAACTCTTTCTAGGATCTTTTGTCCATCGGTGGTATCTCAACACCTCATTTCCACAATTACATAAATAATCATGAATGCATATGATTTTCTATGCATTATATCTTTTATGTAACTATGTCTCATGCCAGATGCAATTATTTCATGCAATGCATATGGCATACATCTCGTATCAACAGTTCATGTATGACAATTCATGCATACATTTCATGACATATCAACTCAAGCATATACCTCATATCAACAGTTATATAAGTGATATGCATATGTGAAAGGTTCTGTGAAAAACAACAGACATGGATTCGCAGCGGAAGAG
>JAESVK010068228.1:0-13441 GCA_017140935.1 Hamamelis virginiana
CGGGTCTCCCGCTAGGTATCTCTCCTTCAACTGACGTTGAGAATTCCCACTTCTAGGAGCTTCTTCGAGAACTTCAGGTTGCTCAGGTTCTTCATACTGATACAATTCTCCATCATCAAGTAAATCCTGAATCAGTTTCCCTAAAACTCTGCAATTCTCCGTGTCATGCCCGAAGATGTTGTGGTACTGGCAAAAAAGCTTATAGAAGCGGGGTATGAGTGGGGTAATGAGGCCTTGGGATCGGGCTTGGTAAAAGGCTTCGGTTAAGGTAGTTTTGGGTGGGACATATGGGCGGATTGGGTGACGAATTTTTGGGTCGTCGAGGCCCAGGGCATTGATTTGAGCTGGTGATGGTACAGCATGGGTTGGAAGAGGGTTACTGGTGACATTTGGTTGACTTGGTGGATTTGGTGGGGCAATGACTTTCTTATCAATGAGGTCTTGGATTTCATGGCGAAGGCGCATGCATTGGTTGGTGTGATGGCCCTTAGATTAGTGAAACTGACAATACTCATTCTCCTTGAAGCTTCTGGGTAATGGATCTGGAAGAGGCCGGGGTTCCAAAGGGGTGAGGAGACCACGTGCCTTCAATTTCTCAAGGACACGTTCTAGGGACATGTATAGATTGGTGAACTGGCGGGCCGGCTCTCTAGCTTGGAATGGGCGGTTTGATTGGGTAGCTTGAATAGGTTGGCCAATGGCATTGACTTCTGGGTTGGGTTTGCGGTTTCTGAAAGGTTCTTCGGCCTTGAGAGCCCCACTAGCCAGAGCATCTTCAACTTGAGTACCGACAATAACAAGGGCTTTGAAATTAGGGAAATACTGTGAGAACAAGTACTTGTTGTAAATGGGCAAGAGGCTCTTCAGCACCATCTGCACCTGTTCATCATTTGTAGGCCTGTGGGTCATCTGCGAAGCTTTCGCCCTCCATCTGGAAATGAAGGCAGAGAAACTCTCCCTCGGTTCCTGCTTAGTAGTCTCAAGATCCCTACGAGTCACATCAATCTCAGTGTTGTACTTGTAGTGATTAGTGAACTCATTGCAAACATCCTCCCATGTCTTCAACTTAGTCTCATCTAAGGATAAAAAGCACTTCGAGGCTGACCCTTTCAGTGGTTCATGAAACATCTGAGCCAATAGCTCATCATCAGTTCCACGAGGTTGCATCGCCCTCACATACATCTTCAAATGGGTTTTAGAACAACCCATCCCATCAAACTTCTCTAATTCAGGCATCTTAAAACTAAACGGCATACGGGCCTTGGGGAACAGTGAAAAAGATGTCACATCAACCATGTCATCAGACCGACGCATCCCCTTCAGGGCTTTCTCTAAGGCTTCAACCTTACTCGACAACAGGATTGGATCCCCAGAGAGGAACCTAGATCCACTGGGCTTGCCATCCAGATTGATGGGCTTAGACTTGGCTCCTGCCTGGGCCTTGGCACTGTCATCAACTTGGGCCGGGATAGGTGGATCAGAGGTACTCTTCGGGTTCTCTAAATGGGCCTCCCTAACCTGATCTGTACTGGTCTGTTTATCTTGGGACATTTTCTTAATCTGTTCAGTCTCACGAGTCAGGGCATCAATTTGGTCCATGATAGCATTCAACACTGTAGCAGTGGTACTGGATTCTCCGTCAGCCATTGAGGATACACTCGGGGGTTCAACACTAAAAAGACGCCCTCTAGAATCACGACGCCAGGCCAGAATTCTATACCATGAAATGAGCTTTTTTAGAAAAACAGAAGAGTCCACGATGCTCAAAACCTATTGACAGACTATTAAAGAGGTGCTATCCAAATAGAAGAAAAGGAGAAAGGGGAAAACCGTCCTATCATAATTCCAACTCACTTCCCTTATTTCACAAGGGCATTTCCTTAGAAATTAGGAAATAAATCAGAATCACCAATAGGGAAATAAAACACGATAAGCCAAACAAGGCATAAAAAGCGACACCAATGATTAGCCCTTCATTCTTAGGACACTTTCCTTTGAATCGAAGGTCTTAGTCAAAACAAGCCAAAACAACCTAATCATAGAAAAGGGTATGTACCTTTAGAATATTCTCTTCCATCCTCAAAATAGTCCTTTCATTCTAAAGACCAAAATCCTTAAAATAAAGAGCCTATATTAAAAATATCAAAGTTTATCCAAGGGTACATATCCCTAAGTTCTAGCATTCACAAACAAGGCTCACATCAAATTGGGACAATTTCGGCAGCATAACGACGCAATTATGTGCTAAAAGAAATTTGGCAGCATAACGGCGTAGGTATGTGTCAAGGGAAAATTTTGACAGCATAACGGTACAGTTAAATACCAAAAGGAATCTCGGCAGCATAACAGTACAATTATGTGTCGAAATTTCGGCAGCATAACAGGTGTGTGCAAGCACTGTAGGGTAGAGTGTCCTACTTGGCTGTCTACATGGACTAATGCAAAAGGTGGGTTCAAAGGTTCCTATTGCAGACCAATCCATATACCTAACCACATGTGACACATGGCGTGCCGCGTGGGTCCAACAGTACTGATTGGTCATTGATATACCCCGAAGGGTACTTGACAATAGGTTGATGGCTTCGTCATGATTGCCCTAGTGTCGAGTGGAGACAGGGATCAGGACAAGACCATCGTTTGGCAAGGCAACATCGTCCTATCACACAATGACATGCAGCTAATACAACTAATATGATATGCAGTCACACAAATACAAGTGGTTGATTTTAATTAATTCAAGAAATTAAATAGCCCAATTAAATCAATGAAGTTTAGTCCTCGAAGTCCCCAGTGGAGTCGCCAGTTCTGTGGACCAGCCCCGTGGCGGGGCTTTGGTGGTGTCCACATCATCACCGGGCGATGTGATTAGGGGGGTTTAGAAAACAAACAAAGGAGTCGCCACCTTATTTTTAAGGAATAAGGAAACCATGAAAAATATTTTATTTTTTAAATCAAAACAAAACAAACTCCATTTTCAATGAAAAGACAGTCTACAAACCAGAGTTGGATCCGGGGGCTACGTTACGACGTGGGAAGGTTCCAAGCTTTCACTTGTAGGCACCCACCTCGCCCTAATTAAAGGACTTCTAATTTATTTGGGCTATTTAAATTTCTTATTACAAACAATCCTAAATAATCTAAATCAACCAATAAAGTAGTGATATAAATGCATTATCTATATTAGTTATATTAATAAATAAATAAAAAAAAATATATACAAACAAACCCTAAGAACCTAGGACACCCTACGGGCATCCTAGGGCGGACTTGAGCCCTATTAGCGCCTACGTAACTTACTAGTATCACCCAGCAAGTATCAAAGTCCACGTAGTTCGACTGCCCTAGGACTCTCCTATTGTAATCGATCACATCATCAAAGGTATTTCAACCTAATTCAAGACTCTAACTTCGAGAGTTTTTATTCTTTCAAAATCATTTATTTGAAATCATTTCAAATTAAAAGACATTTATAAAATCCAAATATTCCAAATAATTCTTATCTTTAGAATTCAATTCCAATTAAAAATCTTTTTCAAAGATTTTTAAGAAAACAAATCATATGGGTAGGAATTTCATTCCTAGATAAAAATCTTTAAAACATTTCAAATCTTTTTGAAAATCATTTAATAATCAAATATCTCATAAAAAATCATGTTTATTTCATAAATATTGCATCAAAAATCTTTTTATAAAATATCTCGGAGGTTGACATCTCAAATCAAATAAAACACACAAATCTGATAGCAATCTTTACAACAAAGGAAATTCCTAGGGAAGGTCAAGTGACCTTCCTAGCCTAGGGTCTCTAACTAACCCTAAAGTTAATCTAAAATCCTAACATACTAATGCAAATGCATGCTGTAATTTAAACAAATAAGCATGTAATTAATTCTAAAAATGCATGAAAATGCCCCTAAATGCACACTAATTAATCTATGTGAACCTAAGCATTTTTCTAAGTTGGATTTGGCCTTAAAATAATTTTTAGAAGTGATTTAAAGGCATAAACAAATCTGGACAGATTTGAATATGGACCTTTAATCGCTCTAAAAATCATGAAAACAAAGATTAAAAATGTGAAAATGTCCTAGCATGCTTTCTACATGAATATACTATGAAACTACTAATAAAATCATGCAAAATATGGCTTAAAAATGTTAATTAAGCCACTTTAAAGCATGTATTCAAATCTGGACAGATTTGAATACATACTTTAAGTAGCTTAAAAATCATCTTTAATCCATAATAAAATCAAATAAACACCCTAGCATACAATCTAACATGCTCGATTAATTTACCATGCAAAAACATATCAAAAACTATACAAAACCATGCTTAAATAATTAATTCAAACACAAGGGGAGGATCTTACCTTCGCACGCTCCCTCGTACACAATTTTTATGTTCAAACAATCAAATCAAATTCAAGTGTTCAAATAATCATGAAAAAGCATGAAAAAAATGACCTACGACTCATTACATATCTATAATATATATTAACACATTCGTATCATCATTAATACCATCAATCAAACATTTAGAGATTCGAATAACAATATGAATGTATCTACACTTACCCTAGGCATGCTCATATACATGAAATAACAACAACGGACTCATCCTAAACATGAAATCATAACAAAAACTAACCCTAGCATGCTTACACACATAAAATCACAAGAAACTAACCCTAACATACATACTCACATAAAATAATGATAAAACTATTTCTAATCATGCATACGTACATAAAATAACAAGAAAACTAACCCTACATGCATACTCACATAGAATAATGATAGAAAATAATAAATCCTAGGCATACATACTAACATAATATAACAACAAAGTTAAACCTAATCATGCATACTCATACGAAATCAAAAAAAACAAAACTAATCCTAGCATGCATACTTACATAAAACCCTAACTAAGTTAACCCTAATCACATTTAATCACATAAAACAATAATATACCTAACCCTAACATGCATATGACATGAAATAATGAATAAAACTAAATCCTATCATATTAAACATACTCATAGTAGAAAGAAAAGAGAAGAGAGAATTCATATCATATGAAAATCAAGAGGACTTACAACATAGCCTCATCAATTTACACAAGAAATCATGAAGAAATGAAGGTCAAGGTTAAGGGTTTACCCTTCGATCTCCTTCTTAGCTAGCCTCCTCCAAGCCCTTAGCCTTTTCTTTTTACTCCTTCAATGGTGTAAGAGTGAAGAGCCTCAAAAATCTGTAGCCTCCTCTCCTACAAACCCTAAAATTCTTCCTCTCCTCCCTCTGAACCTCTATAGTGCAGTATATATAGAGCTAGGGTTCAAAACCCTTGAATGGTTAGGATTAATCCCTTTAAAAAACAATCCTAAGGCTTAGAATGAATCTCTCTAGGGTTTGAAAGCTGAAACCCTTCGAATCCCTCCCAAAAAATCAAATCAAATCGGCCAAAATAGGAGCAGGTTTCCAAAATTGCAAAAAGCTGACCGAGCATGCTGGTGGCCGTCCTAGGCATGGACGGTTGGCCGTCCTAGCTGGACGGTTGGCCGTCCTAGCTAGGACGGTCACCATGCTGATTTTCCAAAAATTGTTCCCTAATTCTAGGTTTTTTCGAATTTTGGTCAAATTTGATCCAAATCCGATGGTTCAGGGTTCAAAACGACCGTGTTTTGATCCTCCACATTTTTAGAATGTTTTTGGGTTAAAATCAATTGACCATGGTCAAGGGTTTTAGCAAAAAGCTAGCCAATTGACCCGGTTGTGCCAAAATTGGTCATATGACCATTCTCTGTTTTGTAAAATTGATCAATTAGGCTTGCACCACTTCTAAAAACATGGTTTCAACATGAAATTGGCACTTAATAACATGTTTTGAAAATCTTTTGTTTTGGTGAAAACGACCAATTCACGGTCAATTTGATCGAAACCCTAATTCGGCTCATCCTTACCCGTGGGATCGATTTTGGGAGAATCCATCCCAACCATTCAAAGGCTCAATTGACACACCAAATACACTCCCCACATCCACATAAATCTCATGAAACAATCCGTTTCGAATTCGGAGGTCATTCGGAAATTATACGAGAAAAAGGACGAAAATGCCCTTCAAGTCGCAAAAACCCTAATTACCTATCGAGCTCTCATCAGAATGCCATGAAAATTTACAGGGATGTTCTAAAACACCTTAAAAGTCAAATGCAATACAAATGGGTTGATTCCAATCCGAATGTACACATGAAATAATGAAATGTCCTTTTCCTCAGCGAAGGGCAATTTGGTCAATTTGGTCTTTACAAGGCCAATTCCTCACCCAATGATCAGCTATTCTAGTTGATCATTTGCATGGACATATGGTAGAAATAATTGGTAAAAATGGGGTGTCCACACAGTGATAGCAAATGAGGAGGGTATTCTAGTCCCTACAAGAGCTACCACTGGTTGGAGAGTCTGTATAGACTATAGAAAGTTAAATTCCAAGACTAGGAAAGACCACTTCCCACTGCCTTACATTGACCAAATTTTAGAGAGGTTATCTGGGCAGAGTTTCTATTGCTTCTTAGATGGCTATTCAGGGTATAACCAAATAGCGGTTTACCCCGAGGATCAGGAGAAAACAACTTTTACCTGTCCATTCGGGACATTTGCATTTAGGCGTATGTCTTTTGGCCTATGTAATGCCCCGAGCACGTTCCAAAGATGTATGACTTCTATCTTTTCTGACATGATAGGAGAATATTTGGAAGTGTTTATGGATGATTTTTCTGTTTTTGGTCATTCTTTTAATGAATGCCTGTCTAATTTCTCAAAAGTGCTTAAGAGATGTTGTGAGACTAATCTTGTTCTTAGTTGGGAGAAGAGCCATTTCATGGTTCGTGAGGGCATTGTGCTTGGGCATATAGTATCTAGTAGGGGGATAGAGGTTGATAAGGCTAAGGTTGACTTAATTGCAAAATTACCTCATCCCACTACTGTTAGGCAAATCCGGTCCTTCCTTGGACATGCAGAATTTTACAGGCGTTTTATTAAAGACTTTAGCAAAATAGCAAAACCAATGTGCAATCTGTTTGCTAAAGATGTAGATTTTGACTTTGATAAAGCCTGTCTAGAGTCCTTCAATAAGTTGCGTTTAATGTTGACCTCGGCACCTATCATGCGAGCTCCCGATTGGTCACTTCCTTTCGAGCTAATGTGTGATGCCTCCGATTATGCTGTGGGGGCAGTGCTAGGTCAGAGGGTAGATAAAGCCCATTTTGTTATATACTATGCAAGCAAAACCTTGAATGAAGCTCAGTTAAATTACACTACGACTGAGAAAGAAATGCTTGCAGTAGTTTTTGCGCTGGATAAATTCCGATCCTATCTTTGGGGATCGAAGACCATTGTGTACTCATATCATGCCGCCTTGCGGTACCTGCTCTCTAAAAAAGAGACGAAGCCTAAACTGATTAGGTGGATTCTCTTATTACAAGAATTTGACTTTGAGATCAGGGATAAAAAGGGATCTGAGAATGTCGTTGCTGACCACCTCTCTAGGATAGTAGTAGAAGAAGAGAGTGACCCCACGCCTATTAGGGATTCTTTCCTTGATGAGCAGCTTTTTGCCGTCACTCATTCTACTTTACCTTGGTATGTTCATATAGTGAATTATCATGCCACAGGCCTTGTACCATCTCTTTGGTCGAAACAGGAAAAGGATCGGTTCTTTTCTCAGATAAAATTTTATTATTGGGAAGATCCTCTCCTGTTTAAGTACTGTGCTGACCAGGTTATACGTAGGTGTATTCCGGAAGGTGAGATGCAAGACGTTTTGAAGTTCTGCCACACTTTAGCTTGTGGAGGACACTTTAGGGGAAAAAGACTGCCGCTAAAGTCTTGCAGTGTGGGTTCTACTGGCCCACTTTATTCAAAGATGCATTGGACTTCTGTAAGTCCTGCTAGAATTGCCAAAGAATGGGTTCTATGTCTAGAAGGGATATGATGCCTCTTAACCCTATTTTAATCGTCGAAATTTTCGATGTTTGGGGCATCGACTTCATGGGACCCTTTCCTATTTCGCATGGGTTCGAATACATCCTAGTGGCTGTAGATTACGTATCTAAATGGGTAGAAGCAGTAGCCACTAGAACCAATGACCACAAGGTAGTGTTGAAATTCCTTCAAGAGAACATTTTCTCTAGGTTTGGGTTTCCAAGGGCCATCATCAGTGATGGAGGGTCACATTTTAATAACCGACCCTTTGCAACTCTAGTAGCTAAATATTCTATCACTCACAAGGTTGCAACCCCATATCATCCTCAGACTAGCGGGCAAGTAGAGGTTTCGAATAGGGAAATTAAGCATATCCTAGAAAAAACTGTCAGGCCTGATCGTAAGGATTGGTCTTTGCGCCTAACTGACGCATTGTGGGCCTATAGGACTGCATTTAAAACCCCTATTGGTATGTCTCCATACCGTTTAGTCTATGAAAAACCCTGTCATCTCCCTGTCGAGCTAGAACACAAAGCACTTTGGGCCATTAGGAAATTTAATTTTGAAATGAAGGAAGCGGGTTCTCACTGCAAGCTTCAATTAAATGAGCTCGAAGAGATTAGGAATGAGGCTTATGAGAGTTCTAAAATCTCTAAAGCCAAAATGAAAGAGTTTCATGACAGACACATCAATAGAAAATCATTTGAACCAAATCAGAAGGTGTGGCTGTTTAACTCCAAATTGAGGCTATTTCCTGGTAAGCTTAGATCTCGCTGGGATGGACCCTTTGTGGTGACTAGGGTTGCTCCTCTCGGTGCTGTTGAAATTCGAAATCCTCAAACTGGTTTGTCCTTCTTTGTGAATGGACAAAGGCTTAAGCCGTTTATTGAGGGTATAACCGATAGTGAGGGCATTAGGGATGGTTTGGTAATTGAGTCTGTCAGTTTGGAAGACCCAACCTATCATTTTGACTAAAGTGGAATTTCACGTCTGGCTAAAGACATTAAACTTAGTCCCCACCCACCCTTTCCACTTGTTCTTACACACTCGTCTGGTCGTGACATCCTTTCAACATTGAGGACAATGTCTATTTCTAGTTGGGGAGGGTTTGTATATTCTCTTTTCTTTGTTGATTTATTTATTCATTTAAATTGTTATATATATAATAATTTATTGTTTCTCATTCTTGTGTACATGTTATACCATTGATCTGTATAGTGATTATTTGTATAGACTTTGATATATTATACGTGATAAACTGTGAGTTTACTCTGTCATTTATATCATATCTATTTGTCTATTTTCGATACATTAATTGTAACTTTACTGTGATTAGCTTGTATTCAATCTTACACATGCACGAACTTGGTTTAATCTTCATACTTAGCAAATTGAATATCTGATAAAAACCTGTTATAAGTGGAGACTGGCGACAAATAATGCAAATTTTGAACCATTCGATCAATTTTGGGACTCAAATATTCATCATATCAATTCAATCATTGGTTATTGCTTATTTGTTATATCTTGCGTAGATGCTTAATTCATGCGTATTTTAGAATGCAAATATCTGGATAATTAGTCGAGAATAAATGCGCAATTTTAAAAAAATGATTTAAGGCCATTTTCTTCGAGTCTTTGTGCCGTGTATATTATTTCTAGAGTATAAGACCCCCGTAGTACCCTATTTTGAGCCTAAAAGTTGCCAATTTTTTCGATAACTTAGCAGCCATGGGTAACGAGGTGTCTTTTGTACATTTATAGTATAAAATGTCCGTTATAATGTATTAAAATAAAAAAATTAAGCCAAATGGAAAAAGTCAACCTTTGACCTTCGCTATCGATAGCGGTATTGAGCTATCGATAGTCACTTTGAAATTCAAAAAAATATATAAACCAGTTGCGGGACAGTGGGTATTGTCTATCGATAGTGCTATATCGCTATCGATAGAGATCGCGTAATGCCGCCTGAAAAGGCTTCTCCCGTGCAAAACTCTTAATTTCCTCCACTGTTCACGCCTGAAAACCTCCATTACCGCCGTTCCTCTTCGCCTTCAAACTCATTTTCCGACCGCCTCAGTCCACCATTTTACTCAAACTCATATTCGTTGCGATCCTCGCGACATTTAGTACATTTCTGACCGATCAGAATTTGCGTTTGCTTTATTTCATTCGGTCGTCATTTTTCACTTGAGTCGCATATCGGCGAGGGTAGGCCATGCGGCGACTTTTTCGTCTTCCACACTTCGTAAGGTTCCATTCCTTTTTGAATTTGAATTTTCTTTATTGGCTTAGTTTTGTTTAAATTTGTAAAAATGGTTATGTTACGTTAGAATTTAGAAATTTTTCGTGCTAGTATATTAAACTGTAAGTTAGTATTAGGTGCATTACGTTGTAATTCATAGGCAATACTTTGAATGATGCTATGCACTGTTTTGAGTTGTGACAAAGCCTGGAAGTTAGGCTATGCATGGGCATGCATGCTTCTATACGTATGTTTGGAGGTATTAATGATTGATGCCTGGATGATAGGCCAGTTCTGAATTTTGGGATGGGTTATAAAAATATCATGTGGGTAACAACTTGCTGTGTTGTTCGTTTGATCCTTTTTGAAAAAAAAATAAATTATGAGTATCTCTGCAAATTATTCTTACTGCTGACTGTGGTCCTATCTGCTGCCGTGTGTGTATGTGATAAAAATTGTACAGAGCTATGGTTCGCCAAAAGACCACTAGCAAGCCCCGTGAGAAGGGCGTGGCGTTTCAGGAGCCAGTTCAGAGACCGAGGAGGTCTGCAGATACGAGCAGGGGCAAGGCCCAGCGCACACAGCCAGATACTTCGAACAGTTCTGAGTCCGACATACCCGCAGCTCCCATTCGGAGACCCTCATCTAGAGGGCAATCATCTGCACAGCCGCCAGTGAGTGCGCCTCCATCTAGTTCCCAGTATGAGGATGAGGAGTATTATGAGCACCCTGAGATCGGCGAGACTGGCGAGCCGCGCATGCCTCGCGAGTTTGAGAGCTACGCAGAGACCGAGGCTGGGTTGAAGAGATTACCGACCCGACGAGCTGCGAGACCCTGGCCAGTGATCCTGTCAGCGAAGAACTTCAATGTCGAGCGGTATGTCGATCCGAAAGCCTTCAGATATGAAGGCTTGCTTGTAGAGACCCTTCAGGACAGACACCTCAGCACCTGGCTGAGGAAGGGCGCAGGTTATATGGCCAGTGTTGTGCGTCAGTTCTATACATCAGCACACATGGCAGAGGATCAGCCACAGACACTCAGGGCCGAGGCTGGAGGCCGCATTGTCCAGTTCACTCCAGACGACATCGCTACCTACTTTGGTTGCGAGCGTCCACTCACGACAGAGGTGGAGGGCAGTTATTTTGAGCTGACAGAGAGTCAGTGTGCAGATATGGTGTGTGTGGACCAGGAGTTATTCGATGGACTGCACTTCACGACCGGAAACATGCACCCATCATACGCAGCTATGAATAAGCTGCTCTACTGCAACCTGCGAGCGAGGGGTACTGATTCACAGATCCCCGTGGAGTCTGTGCGGCTGCTGCTTGAGTTCTTGAGCTACCACGAGATGGATATCGCCTTGTTGATCTTCAGCGAGATCCGTACTTTTGTTGCCACGCAGCCGCGTAACAACATGCCGTACCCCCAGATGATTACAGCTTTTGCCCTGGGTGCGGGTGTTGTATCTGATGAGCCATTGCGATGGGGTGAAGGGCCTATTACCCCCACTACGATAGCTAGGAGTATGGCAGCTCGGCCGAAGAGGCCATGTACAGAGACAGCTGCTCCATCAGAGCCTACTCCAGCTTCTACATCACAGCCATCGGCGACTCCAGCTCCGACTCCTGCTGCACCTACTATGCCAGCTGCATCATCGGCCAGCTCTCAGGATTTGTTACTTCAGGTCATTGAGGGGCTGAGATCAGTGATGCAGACTCAGCAGATACAGTCAGCTCAGTTAGACTGTCAGTCCGTGCAGCTAGACAGACAGTCTGTACAGATTGAGAGGCACTCTGCGCAGCTCCAGGCTATGTGGAGACAGATGGACGGCGAGCCGATTTTTTAGGCCAACCGCGCGTTATTTTATGAGCCACAGCCTACTGATAGAGATGACATCCCACCTGGGGATGATCAGTTATGAGATGAGGCCTATTCCAGAGTTTTTGGTTGTTCTTTTACAGTTTCTTTTTGGTTAGAAATTTTAAGTTATTTCAGGGTTAATATAGGGTATTTAGGATGGTTTAGGGTAGTAACCTTGAAAATATTTACAAACCATCCTAATTTTGCAGTACAACAATTTCTTATGTTACAACCAATTATATTACAAGCCTATAAAGACCTTTTTGATTTCAAAATTTTGTGCACTATTCTCTTGTGATTACTTGTTTATTTAAGTTTTATTTATGTATGAACTGCATCTTTGCATATATAACTTCAATATTTCATCTCTCATTGATTTTTTTTAGAGCTTAATGTATAAGTTTTATACTTGTATATTTCCATTTGGGAACTCTGGGTTACTAACCTTTTCAGAGTGAACATCTTTTGCGAGTGACCATCAGTGAGGATTTGAAGTTGAAATTTATTTAGGGTTATTTCTCATACTCTTATTGCAATATTTTGATTCTATCAAGTTCATCCTCACTACACATTGAACACTTGCTAATTACCTGTTAAAGATAGCATTTCCTGTATTTTAAATTTTCAATTATGAATATTGGTATCTGTGGATGGAACTCTTACTGTGTACATAGTATAATTTTAAAATTCTTTATCTAATGATTCTTTTAATTATTAAATGTTTGTGGGTATCATTTCTGCAAACCCTCACGAGACTACACTCGTCCACTAAGGGTAACTTAGTGGTTTAAAAGGCTTGTTGCATACGCTAAATGCAATCGCGTTTCCTTGCGAAAGTGGCTTTTTCAATTTCTAGTTTTAATTCTTCTTAAGAGTTTAACTATTTGCTAAGAGACTAGCAAAACCTAAGTTGGGGAGTGTGATTGTATCACAATCATACTCTCAAATGATGGTATTACTGTGTTCTCTTATATAAATAATTGTATAATAAATATCGTTTTGCATAAGATCTGTATAATTGGGTTAAATTCTCTGTTTCAAGAAATCTGTGCAGATTGTATAAATAGAAGTCGTCGCCTATGAAGCCTTGATGATCATCTCGAATTAATGAGCATTCAGAAAAGATCCACAGCAGCCTATTGAAGTACGAAAGATCATACGAAGAATCTCTGCAAATTACAAGGCAAAGTGCCACATGTCTATCGATAGCCAGGATTTCGCTATCGATAGAGGTACTATCGATAGCGCCCCTTCGCTATCGATAGACCTTAGGCGGCTGCAGGCTCCCTTGCTATTTTGAGATATTTTCGAGGGCATTATCGTCTTTTACATTTTCCTTCTATATATACA
>JAESVK010068229.1:0-13475 GCA_017140935.1 Hamamelis virginiana
AACTCTTACAACAAAGAAGAATCTTAGGTGGGGTCAAGTGACCCCCCTAATCTTAGGTTAATCTAATAACCTAAAACACTAAATGCATACTCGCTGGAAATTCTGGAAAATGCATAAAAAAAATAACTAAATTAAACACAACAATGCCTGAACATGATACTAGATGCAAACTAAATTATCTAGATGAACCTAGGCATGTTTCTAGATTGAATTTAATCCTAAAAAAGACTTCTAACTCACTTTAAAGACATTTCCAAATCTTGGACAGAATTGAATACATCTTTAAACATGAATTTAAAACCCATGAAAACAAGAAATAAAAGAGAGGGAATGACCTAACATGCAACCTAACATGGTGTCCTACATTATCACATGCATTGTACTCAAAGTAACATTTTTATTCATAATTTAAATGATCAAATAATCATAAGGGCAGAACCTTACCTTTGCACGCTCCCTCGAACACAATTTGTATTTCAAGCATCTTCCAAGTGATAACAATGTAAAACAAACTAAGAAAAAGCCTAGTATGAATAATGCAAATATACCCTAAGACAATAGCATGTGATTCAACACTTAACTCATATGAACTATTCTAACACAATGACCATATGCAAGAAAGACTTAAATTTTTATCCTAACAGGCATCCTAAACACAACAAAGACTTTTAAACATGTTTGCAATCATTTACACAATTAATATCATATGCATGAATTAAAAAGAAGGTCATGCTAATCATGAAAAAGTACTCAAAACATCCTAAGCATGCAATAACACATAAAACAGAAAACTAATCATGCAAGACAACATTTCTATATGCAAGACTCTCTAGCTATTCCTAACCATGAATGAGCAACTTAAACATTCACTCTTAACTAGAAGCATAAAAGAAGATGAAGAAGAAGAAGACAAACTAAACATATGCAAACTACCCAGAATTTCCTAAAATCCTATTATATTATACAAGACTCAATTCTAAACACAATAATGTATTGAAACTAACCTTTAACCTTCTTCTTCCTTGCTCCTAGCCTTCTTCTTCAACCTCCAGTGGCTTCCAAAAACGTGGCTAAGGTTGCTAGGGGGCTGGTGTAGTGCCTCGAGTCTCTATTCTTCAAGTTTCCACCTTTTAGACTGATTTAAAAGCCTTATACTTATAGAGAGGCTTCAACTTGATCAATGGTTGTCATTAAAACCCTCAAAATTGATCTAAGGGCTCTAATGAAGTCTTCTAAGGTCCCTAGAGTCTGATTTGGTCGAGCTAAGCCTCCCAAACTGATCCAAAGAGCTATTGGAAGAGTCCTAAAGCAACTAGAAGTCAAAAAACTCAAAATAAAGCGAAATATGGGGATTGGCTCGGGTGACCATCCACCCTAGGACGGCCAAACGTCCCCTAGGGACGGACAACCATCCGAGGAGGGATAGTCAGTCGAGCTTCAGCCCAATTTTGACCCATTTTGGGTCTTTCTCGACCCGTCTCGGCTGCTTTCGACTTTTCGGGCCCGTTTCAAGTCTAAATTCGACGATTCAAGCGCCAAAACAATCATGATTTGATTCTACATGTTTCTGGAAGAGTTTGAGGATGAAAAACCTTAACCATGGTCAAGGGGTTGAGAGAAACCAAGCCAATTAGTTGTTTTGGGCCTATCTGGCCCTTTTAGGGTTTTGAAATCCACTAACCGATTGGTCTCGAAATCATTTCTTCTTCTCGAAACAAGTTTTAAAACATTTTAAGAAAGTGTTTTGAAGGCTTTGATTTAATAAAAAGATTGAATCCTAGTCATTCCCGGTCGAAACCCTAATTTGAGCTTGAAAGGGCCTTTTTAGCCTTAAGAGCCAATCATGAGCTCAAAGGCTCTATGGACCTTACCACTGATCAACTTAGCTACCAAACACACCCTAAATATCCATGCTAAAGCCTCAAGGCCATTCGAGACAAGATCGACAGTCATTCAGGGCTTTTATGATCCAACGGGCAACACTGCCTTTCAAGTCGCAAAATGCCTTATTTCCTATCGAGCCTAGCTCGGAATGCTATGAATTTTGGCAGGGACATACCTAGATTATCTAAAAACTAAATGCAAAAAGAACTGACTCAATTCGACCTAAAAACCTATATGCGATAATGTCCTCTAACTAACTATGCAAGAGAGTACTATGAGCGACTTAGGGCCTCAACACCCTCTTCAACTTCAAATCATTGGCAACCATTCATGACCCTTCCCATGGTCAAAAATGGATGTCTACAGAAGCCCCTCGTTGATGTTCATGGCTTCTGATTGTTATGCAATCATGCCAGTTCTAAAGCGATAATGCGGTTCATTTTGTTAATTCTTAGTGTACATAGGTAGTATAATTGTTGTAGTTTATATTTAAGTTATTATTTTTGTCATTGCAGGATTATCGCGCTTTTTGGAATAAAAAGAGCTTAATGAAGCAAGGAAAGTTTTGAAGCAAGTTGAGACTTGCTTGTGAAGTTAAATTGCCAGAAAAGCTCAATTACCGATAATGGTATTTACCATTATCGGTAGTTACCCCATCCAGCTGCAGCAAAGTTCGAATTTAAGCCCTGCCAAGCATCATTATCGATAATGGTGTTTACCATTATCGGTAGTTCCTCTAAATCCAGAGATTTTTTTTTTAGTTCCTGATCAAGACCATTACCGATACTTCCTATCTTAATTATCGGTAATGGTGGTTTAATGCACAAGTTTCAAGCTCCAGAGTGATCTCATTATCGATAATCCAGCCATTAACTATCGATAATTGCAATGTTAATGCAGCCTTGAATTTTCAGTTTGAAGCCTTTATCGATAGCCATTCTTCCATTATCGGTAATGGAAGTTGATGCATCATTCTATTGTTTTACTGTGTGAAGCCATTATCGATAGTCATATCCTTCATTATCGATAATTGAGTAACTTCAGTCCCAGTTCAGTTTTCCAGTTCAATACCATTATCGATACCTTCAACCTCAATTATCGGTAATGGATTGAAGTTGTTGATGTTCCAGAGTCCTGCAGAAGACCATTATCGATA
Organism: Hamamelis virginiana; assembly: GCA_017140935.1. Taxonomy (NCBI): domain Eukaryota; kingdom Viridiplantae; phylum Streptophyta; class Magnoliopsida; order Saxifragales; family Hamamelidaceae; genus Hamamelis; species Hamamelis virginiana. The sequence continues at coordinate 3,041 of JAESVK010068229.1, forward strand.
ATTGCATTCACAATTATCGATAACTGCAGTTTGTAAAGTCTTGTAAAGTTAATTCAGAAGAGTCATTACCGATAATTGTCTTTCCCATTATCGGTAATGGGCGCCGCCTTAGCCAAAATATCTCGATTTTCTGACTTTTTGAAGGGCAAATTTGTATTTTCCTTAGTCTTAGTATATAAGCTTTTGCCATGATCTTTGTATAGACGTTTTTTCCATTTTCATAGAATAGTTTTAAGGTTTTGTAAGGGTTTTCTCTCTTCTCTCTCATCTTTCTCTTCTTTGTTAACTTAGATAGCTTACTTTAGTTCATGTTTTAGTTAAATTTCATGTTGTAATCTTGATAGTAGTTAGTTTTAATCTGTAACAAGTACTCAGTTTAATTTAATTCCAGTTTATAGAAGTTAATTTCATATTTCTCAAGTTTAAATTATGCTTTCAAGTTATTTTAAATTTATCAATGTTCTTTCAATTATCATGAGTAGCTAAATTCTTAGCTGGGATGAAGAGAGATACTTAATTTATATCAGAGGTATTAATTCTCACAAATAACTTAACTAGACAAATTTGGATATTCATACTAAACATAAAATTTATATATGATCCATGAGGAACTGTCAGCTTTTACCATCTGTTGACAGGGTTTCTTGCCACAGGTAGTTCTTAGCGTTTAAGGCGTTCCAAGTGTGTGATAACTGCATTAAATTGGTGTTTATAATGAATATCCTATTTCTTGATTAGTTGGTTAAGTTTCGATTGTAAAATTTTCCATCCAGGTCACTCTTTAGAGTTATCTGGATGAGTAAAAACTGTGATGAATTAGTACTAATGATATAAATGAGTTGAACTCTGAATTCCAGTTTGTCTATTTTTCAGTAAGACTATAATCAATCCTTGTGTATTTTACACAAAAACAAACCTCAATCCAACCATTGATTTTCTTTCTTTTATCTACACTAAACAACTCTTAAAAAGAATTTTCGAGTTTCTCTCTGACTGCTTATCTCTGCGGACACAACCATGGGACTCCATGTATTATTATGCTTGCAACGGTAGATCATACGCTTAGGATTGAACTGCACTTTATACGCGCAAGCATTTTTGGCGCCGTTGCCGGGGATAGGCGACAATTGAAGACAACAAATTCAGAAGGAGCTAGAGGTAACTTGCAATTGCATTGCAAGTCCAGTAAGTTTTCTTCACTTTGATAGTTGTTCAAACATTGTAAATACCATTAGGAGTAGACAAAAATAAAAAAAATAAAAAAATTTTATTAGAAATTCTAAGACCAATCTTTCTAATGCAAGGAGATAGTGATTATTACCCTACTTTTGCTTGGAGCAATGGTTACGAGGTTAATCCTCAAGAGCCACAGGGTTATTATCCCTCTCAATACCAATCAAACTCTGAGTACAATGGTCAATCCTCCTATTATTATGGTCAAGGATTTCAAGGATTTAACTCATACTCAAACCAAAGTTATGCCCCAACACCCAATGAAATGGACTACTCACTTAACCAACCATCTCGAGAGAGATTGGAGGCCATTTTTTTAAAATTCATGCAATCATCTCAAGAGAATTACTTGGAGGATACTTTGCTTCAATTTATGCAAAGTCAAATAGAGCAGAATGATCATTTTAAAACCCAACTTGATGAAATTAGAAATGAACTTATTGAGTTGACAAACTTATTGGTTGTGCTTCAAGAAGAGGATAACTTTCCTCCACAACCACAAAAAAATTTTCAAGTTCAACCAAATGATGAAGTTTCTAATAGCATAAATGATCATATAGAGCACTTCCAAGAAATCACACCCACTAGGAATTTTGAAAATGATTTTTTAAATGACTTTCCTAATGAGTCACTTGTGAATCCTAGTGCGTGCGATGAGTCTCAGGTTTTAAAAACCAATTTTGTTGAGGTAAACGTAAGTGATGAGTTGGAAACAAAAGAGTGGGCACCGCTTAGGTTTGAGGAGTCAACCCCTTCCTCCCTTGTAGAAGACTTTTCATCCCTTAAATCCAAACCACCTGCGCTTGACTTCACTCCAATGCCTTACTTTTTGGGCATTCATAAGGATATGGTGGCGGAAGTTGCTCCCAACTTCCTGATTGAGTTTTCTCCACTTGAAAACTCAATTGAGAAGGGTTTGGAAAAGAAAGAGCAAATTCGAACTGTTTTTGATCCTGGTGGACAGGATATGTGTATAGTAGGTTGTACATAATAGATTTTATCTTTCTTATTTAGTCATTTTGCATTTCTTTTCTTTCTTAATTTTTATTTAATTGTTATTGTGAGCATTCTAACCATTTTCATAGGTAATTGAGGAAATCTTGACAAACTCATACAGGTGATCTTGTTCCTTCTCTCCTTTTTATTGTGTCTTGGATGCTTATCATTGTATGCATTGAGGACAATGCACATTTCAAGTTGGGGGGAGAGGTTCACACTTGTTGTTCACACATGTAAATGGTAGTTTTGTTCACATTTAGGTAGTTTTTGTTTTTTTTTTTTTGTTTTGTTTTTTTTTTTTTTTGATTTTACAGTCATTCCCCTAGTCACTTTATGTTTTTGAACCTGTTTCAATATGTGTATGCTTATGTGAATCTATAAATTTCCAAGTCATGCCTTGTTTTGAGCATATGTTTTTGTGTAGGTGATTTACTATTAATGCACATGCACAAATCATTTATGATGCATTTTGAATCAAAGAATGCCTTGCTTAAGTTTTTTAGTTCTTGTTTATACTTTTTGTGTTCTTTCCATGTACCTTTGTGTTTTTCTCTCTTCTTTTTCGTTCCATTACCATCGTTCCCATTGTGTACACCATTTGTTTAGCATATGCATGATTGATAGTATTGGTGCGCATTGTTTAAACATTTGTGATTCATGGAAAATGATCATAGGCTTTCTTTGACTATTTGAGCCTAAATTCTTTCTTCTTATATTGCTGCTAGCACCTAATTTTGAGCCTTCAAGTTTCCTTTTCTTGGCCAGCTTAGGAAGCCTAAGGGTAGAGGTTAGGTGGTTTAGGTTTTGGATGATTTGTGTAGTTGTTAAAGTTGTTAAGTTTTGTACATTTGTGTTTTAGCATTGTTTGTGCCAAGTCACAAGTTTGGGCAGAGTATCATTAGAAAGGGAAATGGAGTTTGTAATATTGGTGATGTAAGGGTTGAATAATGCAATCAGAAAAAAAAATTTCAAAAGCAATAAAAAAAAAAGAGAGAAGAAAAATGAAAGAAGAAAAAAAAAAAAAAAAAAAGAGGATATTGCAATAAGCAAAACCCTCAAAGCCTTTCATTCCCATTTCATATGAACTCAAGAGACTCCTCTGCTACAGTTGGATGGCATATTGTGTTTTGTTATTGTGGGTTTAGTTTAGTTGTTTTATTTTGTTTGGGTAGTTTTGTATTTTGTTTTGTTTATGTTTTCTTTTTAGTGTGTCCTTGTGTTATAGGTTAGGATTTGTGTATGTGATGGTTGGGTAGAGAACATATACCACGTTGTAAAACCATCACATTTCTTGTTGTTGTCCACCTTTGAACCTAAAGGCATTTTTGAACCAAATAAAGACCTATTTGATTCCATGAATTGCTTATGTTTAGCTTTTGTTGCAATTTTACCATCTCTTGTGTTTATGTATGTTGTTGTTCATTTTCTCATTTTCCATTTGTGTTAATACATCTCTTGTATATATAACCTTTCATGTTTGTTTTTACATTTATCCATCTCTTCATTGTGTTTCTCTTTGTTCCCATTTCTTCAGCTTAAGCTTAGTGTATTCAATGGTTTGGAATGTATTTGAATGGTTTTCATCACTAACACAAGAATTTTATCTATGCAAAACTAGTTCAAACCATTGCATAACTTTTGAGAAGATAGATTTCTGTGCATGCCCATTATATTGAAGCTTGTTCTTAACATTTGTGAATAAGGGGAATGTACTTTTTCTTCATGTTTGTGGGTGTCATTTCTGCAAACCCTCACGAGACTTCAACTCGTCCACTAAGGGGAACCTAGGGGTTTAAAGACTTGTTGCATACGCTAAATGCAATCGCGATTTCCTGCAAAAGTGGAGTAGTTAGGTTTTGTTTATTTTTTGTTATTGTTTTAGTATTAGTTCTTGCTAGGGACTAGCAAGGTTCCAGTTGGGGGGTGTGATTGCATCTCAATTATGCATTTCCAAGTGTAGCTTAGCAGTCCAAATTTGTAGTTTTTCTATGTTTATTAATAGCTTTTTATTATAGATTTCCTTATGTTCATTGTTTTCAATCTTTTGCAGAAATTATGTATAAATGGAGTTATATAAGTGCAAATAATGGAAAGGCTGAAAATGAGCTTAAGTTAAAGCTAGTTGAAGGGTGCAAACAGTAAAAGTTGCTGAAAACACTCATTACCGAAAATGGTATTCACCATTATTGGTAGTACAAGCCTCAAATGCCAACAAACAAGAACCAGTCAAGTGCTACTACCGATAGTTGCAAATCATCACTATCGGTAATGATGAAGCCAAGAAGAGAAACAGCCTTTCTAGCAAATTCCCATTATCGATAGTCATATTATGGACTATCGGTAATCATTCTATGCAGCAAATCCATCCAATTTTAGTTTTGTTGAACTATCGATAGTTGAATAATGTTACTATCGGTAGTAGAAGATTACTTATCCTCGAAGCAAGCTTTCACAAGAACCATTACCGATAATGATCATCTAGCATTATCGGTAATGGTAGCCGACGTAGCAAATATCTGATGTTTTTGAAGACTTTTTGGGGGCATTTTGGTCATTCTACTTCAAAGCTTATATAAGCAATGTGAAGACTTCCCTTCTCACTCTATCTCGCCATTTTTAGTTTAGATTAGGAATTCTCTCTTCTCTTCATTTTTTTTGTTCTCTTAGTTTAACTTAGTTTAGGAATTTATTTTTCAGTTTTAATTTTGTAATTTTAACTTTCTTGTTTTATTTCTTTGTAATAGAACAACTTTGTTTCAATTTTCAATTTATGTAATTTATTTTCATAGTTTCAATTTCAAATCAAAGTCTTTAGTTTAATTTACTTTTAATCTGCTAATTTTCAAATCATGAGTAGCTAAGTTCTAAACAGCTGGGATTGATGGGGAATTCTTGATCTACATCTAAAGTAATGGTTTCTCACACATATCCTAACTAGACAGATTTGGATATTCGTACTAAACATAGTATTTGTCCACGATCCACAAGGAACTGCTAGCTTTTACCATCTGTTGACAGGATTTCTTGCCACAGGTAGTCCTTAGCACCGAAAGCGTTTCAACTGTTTGTAAAAATGTCTCAAAGAGTGTTTATCATGAATATCCTATTTCTTGAACAGTTGGATAGTTTTTATTATCAAATTTTCCACCCAAACCATTCTTCAATGTAATCTGGATGAGTATTAATTGTGAGGAATTAGAACCAAAGATGTGAACAGGTTGAACTCTAAATCCCAATTCTTTTTCTTTTAATTAAGACTCTAAACAATCCTTGTGTATTTTACACAAAACAACTTTCAAACCAAACCCCCATGATTTTTATTTTCTTTTTCTCGAATCTGAACAATTTTCAAAGGGATTTGTAATTTTTCTCGACTGCTTATCCCTGTGGATATGACCATGGGTACTCCCATGAATTACTATGCTTGCAACAGATAGATCCTACGCTTGGGATTGAACTGCACTCTATACACGCAAGGTATGTGTCTCTCTCTCTTCTCTCTCTCTCTCCATTCGGCTATATGGGTTCATTAACCCTAGTATGAATCTTTTTTATTTTTATTTTTGATTTGGGTTATGATAACCCTATGATCATTGATTGTAATTGAATCTTGAATTTTTAAAAACCCTAGACATGATTAGATCATGTTCTTGTTTTTTGAAAATATGTTCAAAAGATTGTTTTTAATCAAAAACATGGTTTTGAAAGCTTATGTTGATTCACGGCTATGGGGTTTTGCCTTATGTGTGGTACGGCCATGAGGGTGCTACACCCTCTAGGTTGTGGCTTGATGGGTTTTAGAAACCCTAAAATAATTACATGTTCTTGATTTAAAATTAAATGAGTTTAATGTTTAATTCTTGAAGCTTGTGATTATATAATTTAAATTTGTTTAAATTGTTATGTTGATGAAGTTCTTGTTAAGTTGTAACAATGGACTTTTAGGTTCTTCAAAAACCCTAAATAAGTTGAAGATGGTGGCTGCATTTTGATTTAGGTAACCCTAAATTAAATTAGGGAATTTCTTGATTTGAAATTAGTTTCTCTATTTGTCAAATAAGAAAACCCCTATGTTTCCTATTTTGAAATTTTCAAGTTTAGGAAAGTATCTTATTTTGTTTTTGATTCTTTCTTGAATTGAATATTTTGATATCTAGGAAAAGATGGCAAGACAATTTGGTGGTTTTGGAAACCCTAAATTAGGATTAGGTTAGGTTAAAACCCTAACCCTAACCCTAACCCTAATTCACTCTCTCCCTCTCTCACATTCACGGCCACATGGGTTGGGAACCCAAAATGGCCTTGTTTTAATTTTTATTTTATTATCCTAATGTTCTTCATATGTTTAATAAATGGTTATGAAGTTTTCAAAATGATTTTATTGTTTTTGAAAATGAAAAATGAAGAATATAGTAGGTTTGATAAAATATGTTTTATAAAAACACTTTTTGTGTTCTTGAGAGATTGAATGATTCATGTGATGAATCAATGGTTTTAATTTGTTAAAATCATTTAGGGATGTTGCCTAATAATGCATAAATATGTTAAAAACATTTTGGCATGATTTTACATTGAAGAAATATTTTTTAAAATGGTTTTAATGTTATTTCTGGGTTGCTGTTTTTCCAGGACAGCAACCACATAGCTTTTGTAAAATCTAAGAAAAATGGTTTCTGGGATTTTTGAAGCTTTCCACCTATCGACTTCATTAATATTAGGTCTTAACAAAGTCTAGGAAGAGTTCCCATGATTTTTAATGACCTATGATAGCCACACTAGAATTTTTGTGATTAAGAGTCAAATCTGCAAAATCTGACTCTCTATCGCAAAAGGCCTCTAATTGATACCAAACGTTGGAATCAAGTTATGAGACCCCTGCCATTGGAAAGAAGACTGAAAAACCTAGTGAAATGAAGTGTTTCCATGACTTAGTTCACTCTAGGTTAAGCCCAACAAAGTCATTTGTGAGGAATTTCCAGAATCTGTCATGGTTTGGAGTTCGAGTCACAAATCACTTTAAAGTGATACCAAACGTTGGAATTACTTAATGAGACCTATGCCATTTGAAAGAGGACTGAAAATCCTTGTGAAATAGAGTATTCTCACATTTTAAAAGGTTGTTTTAATATAGGAAAGATTGGTCCCAAAACAGTAGCTGAATTCTGAAATTTCTATTGAAAAATGGAAATTGTTTCTTTCTTTGAAATTTTGTTTTGAGTTATTATTTATTCCACCTATGTAGGTTAATAGTGATTAATCTACTGAGCTTATTAAAGTGTTAATAGCATGGTAGGAATTGTGAGAATAATTTCTCAAATTAAATTCTTTATTTTTGAAACCCTATTAGTGTCTTTTAGGAGTTTTATTTATATTGAAGATAGAAACTTGTTTTTATCATATGGGATATGATGATATTCTTTTAATGCGATTAAAAGGATTTGATTATTATTATAGGATAATAATAATAATGAGATTATTATTATTATAGGATAATAATAAGGACATGACTTTAATTAATTATATGCCATTTGCCATCATTACCTTTGCTTTTGTAGCTTTCTTTTATTATGCATTGTGAATGTATAACTGTTAAAGGATGATTATGGACTTAAGACCAATTAAAATGAGTTGTGATTGGCCGCATGTGATGTGATAGCTTTATTTGAATGGGTTGTATTTAAATTTGTTTAAATCAGGTGATGTAATTATTTGGGGCTTGCATGCCTCTTTCCCTCTCTTTACATCTGTAATCCCCTTCTCCTTAATCCCTTTCTTTTTATTATATTGTAATTCAAAGAAGCTTGTGGAGGACTCAAGGAACCTGGTGGAGTCATGTACGAGTGGAAAGCAAGGACTTTGGAAGGACTTGGCTTGCACATCAAGGATCTTAGAAGAAGATTTTTGTTTATATGTAATAGTTACATAGTTCTAATTACGATCACCCAACCCTCCTTATAAACATAGGGTTCATCTTTTATGGCTCAAAGTTTGAACCCGCCCTTAAAAGTCCATAATCTATCCTAGGCCCATTTATATATGTGATGTATGCTAGTTAGGGCCTTGACCTAATTTATTATATGTTCAAAATGAATCAACCCTAGTCTCTCAGAGGACAGTGGGAGGATAATTGAGAACTAATAATAAAAGTGGGTCTAAACCTGTTTATTTATATATGTTGATATATAATATTGATGCATGCGATGTATGGAAATTTATGAAAATGAGACCTTTTTACAAAACCCCTATTTTCATAAAATCAAGTTGTAAGGAAGAAGCTTTGGGCTTTATCCTAGCCTCCTACCATTACAAGAAAGGTGAGTCTTTATGGTGGATGTGTTTGGCTGCAGATATGTGGGAACACATTCATTGTGAAGGTTCAAACCGGCTTGTTACATATAGGATATCATGAGGTGCGATAATGGGGCTTACCAAGAAACTGATATGTGAGGGATGCCACATTCAATTGACCATACTCATGTGAATGGTAGGTGTAACTTGACTAAAATATACTATCCAAGAAACTATTATGTGGGGATACTATAATTTTAGAGGCTAAAGGATGATTGGAATTTGCTTAAGTGAAGCATTAGGATAAAGAGTTATCCACTCATTAAGGGTTAGTATCCAAGAAACTAACATGTGAGGTTACTAATTCTTAATGGGACCCCAATCCCTGCTATGGAAATTCATCTTTTGAAATTCACAAGTCTCATCTTAGGGTGTATGGGATTTGAACAAAATAGTGGGAGGAAACATAGAAATTAAAGACAAAAAATTTTATGTTTTAATAATATGAAACTTATATTATTTTCTGTTGTAGATGGCACCTCTAAACCCTCTCTCTCGTATTCTTGATGACAACCGTTTGACTGGCCCAAACTTTAATGACTGGATGAGAAATCTGAAAATTGTTTTGTCTGCTGATAAGATCGACTATGTTCTTAAGTCTCCACGCCCTAATGCTCTACCTGAAGGGGCATCAGAAGAGGAACGAGGCACTTACCAGAAGTGGCTCGAGGATGATGTGCAAGTGAGATGCTATATCATGGCATCGATGAACAATGAGCTCCAAAGGCAACATGAGGTCATAGATAGCTCACATGCAATCATCAAACATCTTAAAGAGCTTTATGAGTCACAAAATAGGGTTGTAAGGTACAACACTGTTGGTGAGCTTTTTGCTTGTAAGATGGTAGAAGGAACATCTGTCAATGAGCACTGTTTGAAGATGATCCGGAATATCCATGCCCTTCATGATCTAGGTGTGGATATCTCTTCTGAGATGGGGACTGATATTCTCCTTCACTCTCTTCCTGCGAGTTACAAACCGTTCATCATGAACTTTCACATGTCTGATGTGAATGTTAAAGTCTCTTTGACTGACTTGATGAACATGTTGTCAACTGCTGAGGAGACCTTGAAAAAGGACTCCAAAGGAAGTGCTTTGGTTGTTGATGGGGCCTCGACTTCTAAATCCAAGCCCAAGGGCAAGGGTAAGAAGAAGAAGAAGTCCAATCTTAAACCAAAAGGAGGTGTGAAGAAGAAGGATTCAAAGGACACAAAGGGAAAGTGTTTCCACTGCGGCAAAACAGGTCATTGGAGGAGGAATTGCAAGGAGTACCTCGCCTCTTTGAAGAATGGTTCTTCTAGTGGTACGTCTTGTTATTTATTCATTTACTTGAAAGGAATCGATCGAAATGCATGGAATTGCAGCGGAAGACAAAATAAAATTTTTAATAAATTGATTCCATCATCGAAAGATTCTAAACAAGAATCGAACAAGCATAGGGATATGAGATTTAATTACAAACAAATAAAATTAATAAAACATAAATTAATCTTACTTGATTCGCCTTTCGATTTGCAATCCTCGACCTCGAACTTCAACGCAATGAAGTCTCCAACGGTATCCACACAAGGGTAAGATTCCCTAAACCCTTCTAGTCTTCCACAACACTTGAGAAAGCTAGAATGGAGAGGGAGAGGAGAGAGAGAATTTCGGCCAAGGGGTGCTTTTCCCTAGAATGAGTGAAGCACTCATATATATAGACATTCTCCTCTTTAAGGGATGTTTGGTTACTAGTGCTAGCATGACCAAACATCCTTGAATAGAATAATCCTATTCTTGGTTAATTTTGACTTTTAATTAATTAACTTTTAATTAATCAAAATCAAACTTAACTTAAAGACAGGATTCCCCTCT
>JAESVK010068235.1:0-20491 GCA_017140935.1 Hamamelis virginiana
GACAAATGGATGGTAATTAAAATGAATGGTTCAGTAACATTTTTGGGGAATTAAAAAACTCCATCTATTATGTATGCCGCAATTGAAGCAATTAACGGACATCAGCGTCAATGATATCCCTTGGGTCAGTGTCAAGGCCATCACCAGCCCAAATATGACGTGGTTCAACTCGCTCATATTTTACATTAAACTGGTTGAGTTGGCTACAGCACCAGTAAAGTATTGGATTATTTGCACGGTACCTAAAAGTGGAACTGAATGAATTGAAATCAAGAAAACTTGGGAGAAAGCAACATGCTTTCTTTAATTATGCTTTTCCAGAGAGCTTGATATGAATGCCATCTCCAAATCCTAAAATAGGACTCCGAACAACGTCTCCTCCCTTGATTTTTCTCCATCTATATATATATAAATCAAAAGTCACAAAAATTGTTAGTCAAAATCTCCAGCAAAAGCTTATACTGCTATATATACGTGCTCCTTTTGTACTTGTACGTGTAACACTAGTACGTAGTGTTACACTACTAATTTATATTAAATATTACCTATAGTTTGTAACCAAGACATGGAAAAAGGTGGCCATGAACACCTTGGTGTAATCTGCACCTACACATTGCCTCATTCCTCCACCAAAAGGCATGAAATTCTTCGATATAACATTTGAGTCAAGGTCCTATTTTTTGTTACAGATTAAAAAAAAAAAAAAATCAGATGTCAATTAAGGAGTACTCTTGTGACGCAGGGCTACTACACAATAGTAAATAGGAATGCTGGACTTATGAGTCACCCATATATATATATGCACATATAAGCACCTTCCAACGCCAGGGATTGAATGCAAGTGGATCCTCAAATGTATTAGGGTTTAATTGAAGAGCAGCAGGTACAAGCATTATTGTCCAACCTGCCGGAATTGTATATTCTGGAAAGCAATTAATCATCCAATCTGTCATTTTATACCAAAATTTTAACAAAAAAATAGTAAATGAACCAAATTTTATCCCAAAAATTTAAAGCCATATATCTGATATTGTAGCAGCATAGTGATAGAACCTCTGATTTCTTTCGTGCATTTAAAAAATGCACAAAACAGAAGTTCAATTCCATCGTATTGTCACATCATATAGTTTACAAAAATTTTGTTCCCTAGCATTACGTTTTAATTTAAGTTACACTATCTTCAATGATCCAATCAGACATATCTAGTGTTCCACCTTTGTTCATAGAGAGCATACCTTTTACTTGGACATCTTTCAATGCCCTTCGAAACAATCCAGGCATAGCATTTGACAACCTAAGAGTTTCATTGATAACCTGCAACACCCACATCCACGTGTATATATATATATCGAGAAGTTTTTAAGACAATGCAATTAATTATATCTGAAGAGAGAACATGTTGAGGTTGTGGAAACTCACTTGATGGGTAAAAGTCATAGATTTATACTCGTCCCATGTGAGTGAAGAATCAGTATTTTTTCTATTTTTAAGAATTGCTTCCTGTTCAGCCAGAGAAATGGTTAATATATCAGCGATTAATATATAACATATGCATATTTCACATCGAAAGCTCAAAAATTATATGTTGAAATGTAGGTCTAAGTAACCCGTAAAGCTAGCTTAGGGCAATCAAGAATCATGCCTTATGAAGTACAGCGAATGACATATGTCGGTATGTCGATATTGAAATTTTGTGAAGCTCAAATCATCGAATGATTAGTCAGCTGTCAATATTTGAAATGGTTGAACCTTGACCGGTCAAGAAAGCAAACTTAAAAAAAGTTCTACTTACTGTCAGCTCTTGTAACACTGAAGGGTGATCAGTGAGTAACTTTAAACCTAATGTTATCGCTCCTGAAATTGACTCAAAGCTTCCATACAGAATTCCAAACATCATATGGCTAACCAAATCCTCCGTGAGAATTTTCTCAGTATTCATGGCTTTGATGACATGGTCAAAGACATCTTCTTGATGCGTCTCTGCAGGTGAAGAGTGTCTCTCCTTTAGCTTATCCTTCATCATTTTAAGTATCACCTTTTGGTCCTGTATGAAGATTATGAGACTACTTAAAATCAACAAACGATTTAAATCAGTTAAAACAAATTATGGGGGATGATATATATTTTTCAATTACCTTTAAGCATTTATGGTATGTAGTGCCAGGGATATTCAATGGGAAGGACATAAGTCCTTCTGAGAAGTTAGTGAACCTCTCACTTATTTTTTCTGACGATTTTTCTTCATCATAACTAATTATCTGCTTTGCCGAAAAATTGAAGACCATCTGTAATGACCCAAAAGAAGATGGTATGATTAATTCAAAGAAGGGTGCATTTAACTGATCTTGTGCAGAACCAATTAATAACGGCTGTGATCTTGCCACACCAGATCCAGATCATTATATATATATATATATATATATATATATATATATATATAGAGAGAGAGAGAGAGAGAGAGAGAGAGAGAGTGAGTCTATTATAAGATGTACCTTATGTAAAATTGCATATATAAGGTGACCTCATAGGGCCAATTGCAAAATAAATTTAAAAAAAAAAACAATCTTCGGATTTGATACCTGTCTTATTTATGTTATACTTGCTAAAATTACGGCGATCCAATTGTCAGTTTTTGAAAACATGCAATCACTCTGAAAAATTGTGACTTTTTCGTTCTTTAATTTAAAATGAATCATCTTCTCACAATCAATTTTTTCATAAACCAATTATTGGATTGCTGCGATTTCTAGCACGCATGACATGCATAATACATTTGTCTAATTTAATGTTCGGTTTTCAAAATATGGACTGCAATTGATCCTATGGAGATTTGCACCATACAATAGGCTCCCTTTAATTTATATGAGCAAGCTTGAAATTTACCGTTGAAGTGGAGCGTTTCACTTCAATGGATGTGTGGCTTGACCAGGTGCGTAGGGTTTTGCTGACAATTTCTTCTATTCGAGGAAGCAACTTTTCCTTGAGACTCTCGGATCCCAAGCGACTCAAAATAATACTTCTGAGGAATCGGTGAATATACCCAACTGCGCTTGTCCTTGATTCACCCTCCATTGCGAAAAGCTTCGAAAATGTGTTCAAGTACCATAGTTCCACTGATCTCCCTTCTTGCAGAAGAATAGAATGGTTGACGTTGGGGTCAACTGATATTACAACAGGCTGCCCTGCCAAACTTGTTCGAAACACCGGCCCATATCTTGGGGAAAATAAATGAATATAAACAGGTCGATATTGAATGTGATAGATGATATAGAAGAAACATATATAATTAACTGCATATATATTACCTATTAATTCTGTTTTTGATGAATGGGTGAAGGTCTAAAGAGTAACTGGGGATAAGAAACTGAAGGGTCTCTCCAATGAAAGGAAAGCCCATGGAACCAGGAGGGAGAAGTCCATTGCAACTGGGGTTCCTCCATTTGTAGTTCCAGCGAGTAATCCGAATTACCAGTAATGCTACAACACACAATCCAACTGACCACATTTGTATTTGTGATCTTAGCGTTAGGTCAAATTAGTTAACTAAATCAAATTGGGATAGGCAAAGACCAAAATGAAAACAACGTACTGCACATGTTGACGAGAGAGAGAGAGATGAGGAAGAAAATGAATTTATGTATATTTGTGCTAGGGGTATTTACAGAGAAGGAACATAATTACAATAGAGAAAAATAAATAGAATTAAATATATACAGAATATGTACAGGGCTGAGATTCTTAGATTACTGTTAGTATCGAAAAACCCTGTTAACTAAGGCTGAGGAAACAATGAAATTCATTGTTAAAGAAAAGAATTCTCACGCACTGGAAGTCTCTTGTATTAATTTATGAAGGACCCAATAGGATCCTGATTGATCGAGCTTTTGCAATTTTCCATTTGTTTTCTTTAATTCTGCAGTCTGCACTGTTTTATTAAGCCCAGGTAACATTTGCCTACTTTGTGTCAGGTTGCCAATGAATGACCTTATGGTGCCTAATCCACATGTATTAAAACAAAATTTGGACCTACCTTTGTGATCCAGGACTCAAATTAGAGGACTAGCTTCGACAAAATTGTGTTGGAGGAACAAAAGCCTAATCGGCTAATCCAGACGGCTTTCCCTGGCCCCATCCCGCCGTCTGGTGAAAGTCTTATTATCTTTTAGGTGTTTGCAGGGGTTTTGTCGATTCGATCCATGCTCTGTTTTGTTTTACTCTACCTATATGTTTCTTTTTTGTGTATTTGAGGTATTGGTTTTTTGGGTCTGTGTGGGTTTTTATGGGTGTTAGTTTTCTGATGTAATCGTTTTTAATTTAATAAAAAAAAAAAATGGATGATCAGAAAAAAAAGAAAAAGAAAAGGAAGGCCTATGGATTGAGTTTGCTCTATCTCAGAATTCTATCCTTACCAAGATCTCATCATTTCTTAAAGTTAAGAGAGAGAGAGAGAGAGAGAGAGAGAACAAAATGATTTGGATTTTCTCCCGTCCCATACTCAACTTTTATTTCTTTGGTCCATGCATATTTTTTTCAATACAAATATAATTTGTGATATGCAAAATATATAATTTAAAAACTTAATTGATATACTAATAAGAATCAAATGTATTGTAGTGTTGGAAGTTATTAGATATTAACGAGATGTCATTGAGAACTACAGAGCTCTTAAAATGTTTTTTTTTTTTTAAAAAACAATGGTTTTTAACCGTCTTCTTTGACAATTTTCTTATATATACTGAAAATGATTGTGGTAAAATTAAGTTTGAGCTCCATAGCTTATGCCATAATTACTTCTGGTATTAAAATTTTGTTATCCGTTCTATCACCCCTCAAGTCATCTGCAAGTGATTATAAACTTAGTTATATCTTAAATCAAGTGGAATTTTAAACTCTAAAAGTAATTTTAAGAAAAACTAATGCAAACGAGGCCTAGATCCCTTTTAAACTCTGATCATTTTTTAAAGCTGAGAGAGAGAGAGAGAGAGTTCAAAAGGATTTGGATTTTCTCCGTCCCATACTTAATTTATATATATATATATTTCTGCCCATGCATTTATGTTTTGGTGTATTTAATAAAAATGGAAAATATGAGCTTACCTTCTTAACTTATAATATTTTTTTCCTTTGCACCTTGTCCCACATTGATTAGAGAGGAGAATCTTAATTTAGAGATATATTAGTTATTTCTTTCTCTCATACATAATGAAAACATAGAAATAAGAAAGAACGAGGATTTTCTCCCTTCATCTTCCCATCCACACCAGTCAAACATAAGGCATTGAGGTAAATTAATCTAGGAAACTAATTCATAATTCCTCCACCGAAAGGCATGAAACTTATATATATATATATATATATATATATGGATTATTAGAACAAAAATTGAACCCTGGTGATCACTCAAATTAATTTAGAGGACTAGCTAGGAAAAATTTGTGTTCCATCGAGGAACAAAAGCCTAATCTGGATGGATACTAGCCTCAACCTAATCTACTTAATTAATTTCCAGGAGGTCAAACCCAAATTGTCCTTGTCACTTAGGCTGCTTCCCCAAATTTGTTGGATCCCAATGAACTTGGATTTGTAAATTAATTTATGTTGACGGAGCTAGCTAGCTTGTTTCTCCCTCCTAATGTGAAAATGAGGAATTAAGGCCGGTTGATTGAGCTTGGTCTATCTTAGAATTCTATATATCCTTGGAAAGATCTCTTTTAAACTCTTTATCATTTCTTAAAGCTAGTTAATAAATAATTGATGCGGCGGAAGTTATAAACAAGGGAATCGTCTGTGCGAATCCTTGAACTCCTTGAAGAACACAAGGAAAAAGAGAAAACGATCTCAAGCAATCTTATAAAATATATTCAAAAGTTATCTGACCCTGAGGTCTACAGCCCTATTTATAACAAACTACTCCTTTTGAAATAAGAAACATAAACATAAGGAAACTCTAATAATAAAGAAACTAATTAGAAACAACTTAGGAAACTAACTAGATAAGAAGGAACTTCCAAAACAGTCAAAATCGGACAGAATCTCGAAACTGGATCGATCCAAGGTAGATCTGGATCGATCCAAACATAAAAACTCGGAATCACCGTTGAAGCTGGATCGATCCAACATAGACCTGGATCGATCTAATTTAATAAAATCCCCAAGACATAATGCATGTTATCGATGGATCGATCCACCATAACCCCAGGATCGATCTAACATTGATGGATCGATCCAATCTAAGTCTGGATCGATCCAAGTGCAGAAACTCTTGTTCTCTCCTTCTTTGCTTGCTTTTTGCCAATTTGTTCCATAAATCGATCCGCCATTTGATCTACATCAATAATGAAGAAAAAAAAAAAAACAAAAAGCTCGCTTGTATTTTACACTAAACTGCAGGTTGAGTTTAATTGCGTACAACAATATAGCACTAAGTATCCAATCACATATACAGATATGTTACAGGAGAATTTGCATCTAAAAGTGCAAAGTATGTACATAAAGAAATCAAGAAAAGTTAGGAGAAAACAATGAGTCTGGATCCCTGCTTGGATTCTTCTGTATGAGTTTGTTTGGGTACGTACCAAGATCATGACACATCATCCAAATATATTAATATTCATCTATCACTTTAGAGGACATGTCACAATCTTAAATACTCAAACAAATTAATCCGAGAATAGAAAAACCCAATCAGAGAATTTAGACTCGCAAAGAATATAAATAATATATAAACTACTATATATCCAGACATATATGCAAGCTTCCCACAACAATAATGTAATTAATTAAGAAACTTTAATTATGCTTTTCGTGAGATCTTGATATGAATGCCATCTCCAAATCCTAAAATAGGATTCCGAACAATGTCTCCTCCCTTGATTTTTGTCCACCTATATCAATTAAAACAAAAAAAGGGAAAAGAAAAAGAAAATCAGAATTTACAAAAATATAATTAATATTGCATGTTAGTCGATGTCCAGTAAAAGCTTATGCCTCTACACATGCTTCTTCAGTACATGAAAGTGTAACACTACTAATTTACCTATATTTCGTGACAAAGAGATGGAAAAAGGTGGCCATGAACACCTTGGTGTAATCTGCACCCGCACATTGCCTAATTCCTCCACCGAATGGCATGTAATTCTTCGAGATAACATTTGAGTCAAGATCCTATTTTGCATCACAGATTCAAAAAATCATCAGTCATGCTACGAGTACGTTTGATTATGCAAATTAAGCTACCAAACATTAATAGTAATCAGGATATATATTTATCAATTCACCTTCCAACGCCAAGGATTGAATGCAAGTGGATCCTCAAATGTATTGGGGTTTAAGTGAAGAGCAGCAGAGACAGACATAATTGTCCAACCAGCTGGAATTGTATATCCTGTAAAGCAATCATCTCATCTTTTAGATTTAATTAAGTTTTAATTAAATCTTGACTTGGCCGATAAAAAATAATAATAATAATAATAATAATAATAATAAATGTGATGCTTGCAATTGGACATAGGCCCGGTTCGACCATTCTTCATTGAGCTAGAGCATACCGTTAACTTGGATATCTTTTAATGTTTTTCGAAACAACCCAGGCAAAACATTTGCCAACCTAAGAGTTTCATTGATAACCTGCAACTCCCACGTTGACATATATAAATGTATCAGCAGAGACATTAATACCACTATATCAGAATTAGAGAAAGCAAATTGGTTTGTAGAAACTAACCTGACTAGTAAAAGTCATAGACTTGTACTCCTCCCATGTGAGAGAAGAATCCAAATTTCTTCTATTTTTAAGAATTGCCTCATGCTCAGCCTGAGAAATGATCATCAGAGATATGTATTACCACGTGTAAAAATCATATATGCTAATGCTATGAGAACCACTTTTTATACCATATTTTTTAAAGAGAAAATTATTGAAAAGTACCCGAGTTTAGGGTTTTATACCATGAAGTCCAATTTTTTACCATGAAGTCCTTGAGATTTCTAAATATACTTTTGTTGTCTATTTGTTATGTTAAAAGGACTCTTGAACCTAATGGTATAAAACGACTTAATTATGAATATATAACCCTTTTTAAAATCACGTTACCAAGCAGAATGTTAGTATTTGTCAAATCAAAATATTCATATTTCATAATGGAAGCTGAAAAATTGTTGAAATATAGGTCTGCGTACTGTCAACTCCTCTAACGCTGAAGGATGATCCGAGAGAAACTTGAAAGCTAAAGCTAGTGCTCCTGAAATTGACTCAAAGCTGCCAAATAAAATTGCAAACATCACATGGGCAATCAAATCCTCCGTAAGGAATTTCTCAGTATTCATGGCATGGATGAGATGATCCAGGAAGTCTCCTTGATGCTTCTCTGCAGGTGAAGTGTGTCTTTCCTTTAGCATATCCTTCATCATTTTAAGTATCACTTTTTGGAGCTGTATGAGGATTAAAACATATATACATCAAATACCATAGGCTTAGAATCAACAACTATTTCAATCATTTAAAACAAATTTTAGGGGATCGATGAATTTTTTTCAATTACCTGTAAGCATCTATGGTACGTGGTCAAGGACGAAGCCAGGAATTTGGTTGAGGGGGGGCCAACTTTAAGCCTTAGCGTAAATACTTTTGGTTCGGTCAGTGGACTGGTTCAGCGAGTTGAGAAATTTTCACATTTTTTGGCATAATTTCAAGCTTCCAAATAGAATTTCTCAGCAACCAAACAAATGCAAATCAACAACCAAACATCAAATAGCAACTAAATATAATTTTCTGGACAATCAAATAAATGCAAATGAAAAACTAAACTACAAATAGCTTTCAAATTAAATTTATTTTATCGGCAACCAAACAAACTCAAATCAGCAGTAATCAAACAAGAACGATTAATCATTCAACCAAACAACTAATATTTAACCAAATGGAAAAAATAGAAAATATACCACCGTTTTCATCACCAACGTTGCATTTCCTCATCGATGCGATTGTGTAAGAGAGATCGAGAAACCCAGAGCCTGAGGTAACCTTATGGCAGTGATGAATATTTTGGGTTTGCGTCGTGGTTGATAGATGAGAGAATGAGAGATTGACAGAGAAGCGGGAATGAGAAATTGGGAGTCTGGAAATGGGAGAGGAAGATGAGAAGATTGAGAGATGGGGCGTGAGAGTGTGAGAGAATAATCAGAGAGACGGAAGGGAACTAGGAAATCTGAAATGGGTTTTGAGTGTTTTGACTTTTCTTTTCAAATTTGAGAATTTGTAACTTATATTATTAATATATATATATGGGTCAAGTTCCCCTTACACCCTATTTTGACACCTATGTTTACACTTCGCTTTCAAAACACTATCTATGATAGATATTTTGATGAACCGACCGTTAGATTCAATACATTTCTTATGCATATCATGTATACCAAAAATCATAGTGATCCAATGGTTAGATTTTAAGAAATGTCACTATAAAAAATTGTTATGTTTTTAATTAATACAAAAATAATAGTTCTTCAAAATGATATTTTTCAAAAATTAACCATTGCATCACTTCGATTTTTTTCATACAAGACAAACATAAGATAAGTATCTAATCTAACGGTCGGTTTCTCAAAATATTCGATTTACAATGGTATTTGAAAACGATGTGTAAATATAGGTGTCAAAATAGGGTGTAAGGGGAACATGTCCCAATATGGCAAGAAGGTAATTATAAAAGGTATGGAGGGTAATATGTATGGAGCCAATAGCAGTATGTAAAGAAATTGTAGTCCCACCCTGTGAATGGCATAATGGGGTTCCAAAAAAAAAAGTTGAGGGAGGTCCACAATCAAAATTTCAAAATTTTGTAAGATTAAAAATAAAAAATAAAAAAATTGAGGGGGTCCACGGCCACCCCTCCCTCTAAGGTAGCTTCGTCCCCGTACGTGGTACCGGGGATATTCAATGGGAAGGACATAAGTCCTTCTGAGAAGTTAGTGAACTTCTCACTTATCTTTTGAGAAGATTTTTCATCATCATAACTAAATATCACCTTCGCCGAAAAATTTAAAGACATCTGTAATGGCCCAAAAGATCGAAAACCTAATAATTAATTAACAGAAAGGGGGCATTTAATGTATATATAGAAGATTTTCGTACATAGAATGAGCAAGAGCTTGAAATTTACAGTTGAAGTGGCACGTTTCACTTCAATGGACTTTTGGCTTGACCAATTGTGTAAGGTTTTGCTGACCATTTCTTCTATTTGAGGAAGCAAATTTTCCTTAAGGTTCTCAGACCCAAAGTGACTCAAAAATAGGTTTCTTAGGGTCCGGTGGACATACCCTACCGCATTTGTCCTTGATTCATCATTCATTCCAAAAAACTTCGAAAATGAGTCCAAGTACCACAATTCAACGGACCTCCCTTCTTGCAAAAGGATAAAACGGTTGATGTCTGGATCAATCGATATTACAACAGGATGCCCTGCCAGACTAGTTCGAAACACTGGCCCATATCTGGAAAAATAAAATAAAATAGTGGTTCAAGATCGATGCCATATCTCCGGGAGCTATTTTTCAAAAGAAAGAAGAGAAGATCCATGACAGTCTATTATTACTTTGTGTAATGATAGACAACATATCTACCATTGGATAATTAATATGGACCCTACTATTGTTTTAGAGTACTCCATTATATATATATATATATATATATATTATTTTTAGTGGTCAAAGATTGGACCGTCATTACTTTAATTTTGTAATGACAAATTAACAAACTGTTTGTTAGATGCACTTTTCTCATAGGACCCAAATAAGTTGTGGGTATGGTATGTGTCAAACCAATCGAAGAGAGTTTCTGACAAGGAAATATCACTTATTTTTCCTTTATTATTTCCAAGAGCTGGTTGAACAGACCAATAATATTATTCAATCTTAATAATGAAATTGAAGAAATATAATATAGTATATATATGCTACCTCTGAATTCTTTTTTTGATGAATGGATGAAGGTCTAAAGAGTAACTGGGGATGAGTAACTGAAGGGTCTCTCCGATGAGAGGGAAGCCCATGGAACCAGGAGGGAGAATTCCATTGCAACTGGGGTTCCTCCATTTGTAGTTCCAGCGAGTAATCCATACAACCAGTAATGCTACAACACACAATCCAACTGACCACATTTTGTATTTGTGACCTTAATTAGCGTTAGATCAAAAGAAGAAGTAGTGATAACGGTAGATGTCTCTCTCTATATATATATCTCTAAAGAGAATTTGATGTTTGGGAAACAAGCACAAGCCTATTAAATACTAATTAAATATGAAAGAATATTTCAACTACGTGTATATCAAGCAAGGGAACTTAAATAAACCAATTGAGCTAGGCAAAGACCAAAATGAAAACAACTGCACGTCTTTGTACATCTTATAAGCTAATAATATGGCACCATTGTCGTGGACAGAAGACATATTTATAATGGTCTTTAACGTACTTCTTCTTTTTCTTTTTCACGCCTTCCATTTTGAAGAAGTTTTCGATATTATGAAGTTATCCTTTCTTGTAAGTTTTCAATTGTTGTATTTCATAAGTAAGCTACCTGGTATCATATTGAAAGATGAAAATGAACTTTTATACCATTGGCGTAGAACCTGGAAGGTCACCATCATAATGAGATGCTTTTAGCAGAATTTTAATCATCAAATTCCCCTATTATATCAAGCAAATAAATAATTAATCACACGCTATATTAACAAAAGGCATGCCAAATCCATGGCTGTTATAATAATGAAGAAAGATCTATGATGCAGGCTAGAAGACGTTGGATTAATTAAATACATTGCTACCTGTTTACGCTCAATATTTGCATGCCAAGAAATAAAGCCATGTAGGAGAAATTCGATGACGTGGAAAATGAGATTTTTTACATTTCATTTTTGCTTTGAAGAAGAAAGACGATACGGTTATCAAGAACAGTTACTGACTTCGTCTCTTCGAAGCAAAACAGTTTCTTATAAATTTGATTTTTTCCTTTGGAAATCATTAAATTTTGATTTAGATATTATAAAAGTATATAACAATCAAAAAACAGTTTTTATGTGGAAAGCCAAACTTTTTCATGGCTTATAGGTTTCCTGCATAATAGGAAATTTGAAATTCAAATAAATAACTGCTGGTAACCGTTTAGCAGTTATTTATTTCAAGTCACAACAGTTATTTGAAGATTTCTCTTATTGGAGCATTCAAAGTTCAGTTATTTGAATCTGGAAGGAAAATCTGAAAATTATAAAAGCTAAGAAATTAGCCACATGGCATAACAGGTTTCGTTGAAAATCTGAAGAGCGGTTATAGTGCAAGTTTAGCCACATTCCATAGCAATAGCCAATAGGAGGTTGAAGACGGTTATTCTGAATTCTATAAATAGAGGAAGATACCTCATTGCAAAGGGTTCCTCAACCATATCAACCACACTCTACGTGTGTCTTGTCTTTATTTTTCATTTACTTTTCAAGTTGTATTTTCTCTTTCAATTTCCAGCTTGTAATTTTCATTTACTCAATCCCAGTTTACATTTACTAGTTTATCATTTTCTTTACATTTACCAGTTTATCATTTCCTTTACCCAGTTTTAAATGCTTAATTTCCTTTATTTAGCTTAAGTAACTTAGTTAGGGTAACTTAGCTCTTAGGATCCTTCCTTCTAAATCATCCCTCGCATTGAAGAGTTTTAACAGAAGTCGTGGAGTTGTTGTACCAAAAATGGAGGTAATTTTATGATTATGTGGTTTTCTTCGAAGCATTCTATTTTCTGTTTTATTCCGTTTTCATTTTTATTCATTAATTTGCCCAAATATTAAAAGTCCTCTTCATTGAGGCAATTCGAACAATTCATACAATCGCCTGTTTAGAAGTCAGTTTAGCTTTCTTCGAGCCAATCATCTTGAAAAGTGGTAAGGTTAACTTTTCTGGCACGCCCCCATTTCGAACCACGCCTAAGTGTACGCCACGGCCATACTGAAGATTTTCCAAGAGCGAACATCTTTTTTGGCACGCTCGGTGGGACATAGGGCAATTTTGAATCAAAATCATGATGACAAGAAGATTTAAGCAAGCAGAATCTTCGAATCAAAATGAAGAAAGACCAGATGATGGCCTTGAAGCTATCCGAGAAATAAATTTACTTCGAGATGAAGTGAATTCAAGGGTTGAAGCTGGTCAAAATATAAATGAAAATCCTGTTAGCAATAATGCAAGTGAATTGCCACAATTTGTTGGTATGATAGTAGATGCATTCAAACAAGTGCTAAAAGAAATGAAAGAGACAAATCGACAGTTGCAAAAAGAAATGAAAGAAACAAATCAAGAGTTGCAACAAGTTTTGTCTCAATTAGGATTTAGTCAAAGAAATTCTCACATGTTGCCATCAAATGACGAAGTTAGGAATAATGTACTTCGAAGAGAACAATTCATAAGAAATGATGGGAATATCACAGTGCAGGATAGAAATTCCGTGCATGAAGTTCTATACGGGATGCTGGATGGTTTGAGGCCTGTACAAGGCCAAATTGAGCCACAAAGGCCATTACATGGCCAAAATATCCCAAGAGGTCATATAAATGTACCTGCATATGGAATTTCACCCGATGGATTGGATGGTTCGAGGCTTGTACAAGGCCAGAGTGAGCCACAAAGGCCATTAGATGGCCAAAATATCCCAAGAGGTCATATAAATGTACCTGCATATGGAATTTCACCCGAGGGGTTGGATGGTTCGAGGCCTGTGCAAGGCCAAATTGAATCTCTTAGACCACTTGATGGTCAAAATATCCCAATAAGCCATATGAATGTTCCTAATCAAAGAAATAATAATAGCAATGTGATAATTCCAACTACTAATCCTTTATTCAAACCAATGGGAGAAAGAATGGTTTATGTTAAGCCAAATAATTACATCCCAAGATCGAATCTGAATTATGTTGAGTCATATAGACCATTAAGTAGTCAGAATGTGCCAACAGGCCAAACAAATGTGCCTAATCAAAGGATTAATGGTAGCCATGTTCTTGTTTCAAATGTTAATCATTTATTTAGAACAACAGAAGAAGGAGTAGCTAATGTAGAACCAAATAGTCGTCTTCCAAGAATGAACTTCAATCAATTTGATAGGTCCAATAATACTATTGGCGAAACAGTAAGACCACAAACTCTACCCTTCGAACCAAATGTAATACCTGAAAATATTCTTTTTGAACCCGGAGGATTAAGGGGTAGAAGAAATGGAATAAACAATAGGGATTATCATGATCAACCTAGAATTATTCCAAACCAAGGAAATAATAGGTTGAATAATGACAATCAACCTGTGTTATGACTACGATAAACCAAATTCTTGAAGTGATTCAAGAAGCATATGGCCCATTAACAAGAGGAATGCAAGTTCCTATTTATAGAAAACCTTATCCGGATTGGATTGATAGAACTTATGAATTCCCAAGATGATACAAAGTACCAGAATTTACTTTGTTATCTGGAGAAAGTGAACAATCCACAATTGAACATGTGAGTAGATTTACAAGCCAATGTAGAGATATTGGGAATATTGATTTCTTAAAACTTAGACTATTCTCAAATTCCTTAACAGGAAATGCATTTACTTGGTATGTGAATTTACCTCCTGGTTCAATTCAAACTTGGGTTCAGTTAGAGGAAATGTGCCATGCTCAATTTTTTAGAACTGATCCTGAGATTTCAATGGCTTATTTAGCCAGATTTAGACAAATGCCTGATGAAAAGGCCTCTCAATTCATTAATAGATTCAAGAGAGTAAAGAACAAGTGTAGAATTAATCTTCCTGAGATTGAATTTGTTAAACTTGCTCAAAATGGTATGGAGTTTGAATTGAGAAAGAAATTTGATGGTGTAGAGTTTAGAGACTTATTAGAATTAACAACTAAAGTGACTAGGTATGAGTCCTTATTAAAAGAAGAGTCTCAAAGACAAACCTCATCATTTAAGACTTATTATTTCGACCCAAATTATGAGGTTGAAACTGCAAAAATTGTAGGAAAAACTCCATTTATTTGTGATGCTTTAATTAAAGTTGAAAGTATTACAAGTCAACAAGCCAAAAAGAATGCCTCGAATGAAGGTTCAAAGCAATATTCCTTTGATATTTCTAAAGCAGATGCTATATTTGATCTTATGTTGATTGGTCAATTCATTAGGCTACCAAAAGGTCATAAAATTCCTAGCATTGAAGAAATAAACAAAAGAAAATATTATAAATGGCATAATTCATGGAGACATGCCACAAATAATTGTATTGTGTTTAGGAATGTTATCCAAGAACAAATACAAAAAGGAAATTTGTAATTTCCAGAAAGTGGTAAAGAAGTAATGGGTGTAGATAATAATCCTTTTCCTTCCATAGATGAAGTAGAAATAGAAAATCATAATATATGCTTTGCAAAACAAAAGAATTCTGATAATGATCTGTTTAGAAATCAGAATTATTATAAATTAAATGCATCATATTATGGTTTAAATGCTGTTTCCTTTATAAAATTCCTTTGGCAGCAGATGCAAAGTGAAAAGAAAAAATCTTCAAATCAATCATGAGAAAGTGGTACTCAGTCTTCATCTAGAGGATCTAATACTAATACTTTGAAGGAAGCATCTGTAGAAATGCATAATGCTGAAATGCCACCAAAGAAATGCAGGAAGAAATTAGACTTCATTCCGCAAACTCGAGGCATGATAATTCGATCCAAAGCTGAGACTGAAGCAGAATTTTCTGTCACCAAGTACCCATTCAATTCTATTGCTTCAAAGCCCATTGTTGATGTTACAAAACAGCTATGCATAAAGTGTGGAAAAAACTATGTGCAAAATGTTGATGTCAATGATTCTGAAGAAAGTGAAATCAGTGAAAGGCAAGGGTATAGAGGTAAGGGTAAAGGTAAAATGTTTGGTAACAAACCTCAATTTATTAATTATCCTCATCACAAATTTTCATATGGTTCATTCTACCCGAATAATGAATGCAAAAAGAAATTTCAATACATTCGACCAGGATATAAGAATGAATCATATGAAAAGAGTCCTAAAGGATCATGGCATCAATTTGGCAAACCGGTTAAAACTCAAAAGTATGCTAACCCAAATCAGCCAAACATAAAAGAATGTATTCCAGATCAGGTTTTTAAAAGCAATACAAGGTTCAAAGAGGAACAAGATGCTAATTCTTTTAAAAACCAAAACTTGTTGTTCCTCCTAGGGTTCCTGTCAATAATTGGTTTGTTTTGAAACATCCTAAGACACAAGAACTGGAATATTGACCTTTCCTTAGTAGGACTCAAAAAAGAAGATTGCAAAGAAAATATGCTACTGCTCAAAATTTAACTGTAAGGATGCAGGAATCTCCAGAGATGAAAATCATTAAGAGTCCTCAAGGTTCAAAACCTAATCCTAGGTTTAACCGAAGTATTCTTGAAGATGATGAAGAAAAAATTGATCAACATCGTTTGGCTTCAATCATTTCTCAATATAAGGAAGCTATGGAAATTGATGAAAATGCTTCGAGAGATATTCAAATTGGTATAGCAGATGAAACAGAGCCAACCGAAGAGAAAGATGGCTTTAATTTCAAAGAAAATGAAGTGAATGTTAATATGACATTGATCGGCCCAAACAAGGGAGGTTATTTCCTCGTTTGTGATTAAGATTTAAATTTATAAAATACTCGTGCTTAAAACCTCAATTCGTTTGAAAAGTATTTAGTGCACGGGTGTCGAACACAGGGACTAATGGCTGAGTTACGAGAAAATATTATGAATCTGATTTTAGTTATCAAACGATTTCTTGATTTTGAAGAGTTGGTTGTTTGTTTAAACTAAAGATTATAAAAAGATAGTTAAATCAAATTAAAGGAAAACCTCGGGTTTCGAATCCACTTTAGCTAGGGAATTATTATGCATATGATTAATGTAAAGGTTTCGCAATCATTTATGATCGGTGATGATCTAAACTACAAGAATAAATCATCAAAAATATATTACGTTTGTGTTTATATAGTAAACTCATCCAAATAAGGCATAACCTGTCAAGCGAAGCATGCACAGGTTATCCTAGATAGGCATGAACAAACTAATGAACTCAAACGTATTCAATTAATACTATTGCACAACCAATATGAATTGAATCACAAAAAACATTCATATTCAAAAATAAAAGAATCATTAAAGAACGGATTGCATAGAATGACAATCTCTCAAAGTTGTACAAAAGTCATAAATCTATTACAAAACCTTAAACCTTAATACATGCATAACAAAACCACTAACCAAGCTTCATCTACACCCAAGGAAAGGAGTCTAGCTGCTCATAGTCGGGGCTGAATCAACGGAGGTCTTCATTCCTTCCATGTGCAGCCAAAAATCCAAGTTGAATGGTATGAGAGAGATGAAAGAGGGATGAAAGAGAGAGATGATGTGTGAGAGAGGCTAGGTTAGGTCTGGATATCCCAAAGAACTCTGAAAAGTTCACTTAAATACTGTATAACAAACCTACTAAAATTGAACTCTCTAAAAATAACTTAAAAAGCAGTTAAAAATCGCGTGCACGGCTGTGAGACCCCGAAATTTTCAATAGAAAATTTTCTTAATTATTATTATTTTATTTTATGGCACACTTGGCATTTTGCCATTGGGCAATGAAATGTGCCATGTGGTCATCAATTAAGAAGGGTGCATGAGAATTTATGTACACCCTTGGGTGACATCTAAAATGTGAATGGTTGGTATATATGAATGGTGGATGAATGAAAGAATGGTGGATGATCTAAGAGTGGTAGCTAAATTTGAGAGTGGTAGATAAATTTGAGAATGGAAGATGAGAATGATGGATGAATGTAAGAATGGTGGATAAATTTGAGAATGGAAGATGAGAATGATGGATGAATGTAAGAATGGTGGATGAATTTGAGAATGGAAGATGAGAATGATGGATGAATGTAAGAGTGGTAGATAAATTTGAGAATGGAGGATGAATCATTTCTCTATAAATACCACATTTCAAATGCTAATGAATACACAAGTAGTAGTGAAGAAAGAATTTAGAGAAAGAAAAGAGTGAGAAGTACTCTTTGAGTTGGCAAGGAGTAAGCACTTGAAGTTCAACACACATACAACCAAGGTAGAGTTCTACTATCTTATATATTTCATGTTGAGTTTGAAAGAAAATAATAGTGGGTCGGCATTTCCTATTCTTTTCTATCTTGATTTTAGCTTAATTGATGAGTTTATATCATGATTTGGTGAAATTGGGAGGTGTTTGTTTGCCTAGAAAGTTCAAGGAAAATTTAGAACAAATTGAGCTCCAAAATAGAGCATACTGTTTGGGTATTATTGACTTGGTTAGAGGCCGAATTGATCTAAACCTTCTTCATGAAAGTTGTAGGTCTTTCAATTAGCTTTCTAACGAATCCGACCTTGACTTATTTGGAATTTTCTGTGGAGAGTTATGACTGTTTTACTCAAACTGGTTTTTCAGCAAAAGATATTTTCGTTCAAAATAGAAAGGCTACTGTAATTGCTTATTTTGACTATGAAAATGTTGAATTTAGGCTACGGTTGTGAAATATAAAATTGTAGATCTTCGAGTCTTCTTTTCAGAACACTAAAGTTCATTAAATTTGGATAAATGAGCTAGAAGATACGGCCTAAACACTAAAAACTGTTTTTGGATGGGTTTAAATCATGAAAATGAAATATGGGGATTTCAAATCTTGGATTTTTATTTTATATGAAAATGAAAAGCTGAAACTTTGGGACTATTTTTCCTATCAACTATATCAACTCAGGATCATGTGTACCAAATTTGGGAATTTTCCGATGAGTAGATTAATTTCTATAATTTTCTGAAGTTTAGAAATACTGAAACTTTGAAAATTTGTAGTATATTGAGTATATGTCCGAAAATTCTAAAATTTGAGTATATTGTAAAGCTTGAATTTATGGATTTTGAGAGACAAGAATCATGGAAAAAGACCTATGGATGAATGAAAATTTCTAGAGAGAGAAAGTTTCCATGAAGTTTTAATAGTAGGCACAAGGTGTATTTTCATAGTTTATCGAAAAATTATGATTTTTACATATATGGTATAGATTGATTTTATATGAATTTAGAACTTTGAATCACTTCAATTGGATGTGAATTGTGAGAGAAATTGAGAACTGAAGTTGCCGAAAAATCTGAAATTTTATTAACGAGCCTACTTCGGCATCATTTTTAAATATGTTCGGATGGGAGGTGTTATACACCACCATGATATTTTGAAAGCTTGTATCACACAGATTCTATAACATCTTGAATCATCCAAATCGGATGAGTAACGAAGGAGATATAAGTGTGCAAAGTTGGCCAAAAAGATGGAAAATATTGACGTAACATGTACGTGAGTGTGCATGTATAATCCTGTGTGGTGAAGGTGCATAGTAGATCATACAACCTTGATTGCAAATTAGTGCTTGTGAATATCATTTTGACTTGGAATTATTTTTAAAAATCCTATTAAATTAAGTTGATATTAATGGGAACAAAAGTTGCTGTTTGGGAGGCATGAAAGAGCCTAGAAAATTATGGAGCATAGTGAAGGTGCACCATAAGGCTTACCATGTGACCTCATTGTATTTTGACTATTCTAGTATGATTTTTTTCAATCTAAGAAAATTTGATAAATTCTACAAAAATCAAACAAGTGTCCTAGAATGGATTATTGTATAGAAAATACATGTGGATAGAAAATTAACTATCTTCCAAATTGTGAGTCTTTGGAAAATAGTTAAAAATCATGAATAATTGATTTTTATAAAATCATGATGATTAGTGAAAGATCTTGGAAATACAAGTTATGGAAATTATATTGGCATATATATAAACTGTTAATATATGCATGTGATATTTGTAAAGTTTATAACATGCTGTTATTATTATGAATAAAATGATGAAGCATGTTAATTGTTATGTATAAAATACATACATATGATAATTGCCATAATTATTGCACATAAAAATTGGCATATGGCATGTGGTGATGATGTTATGAGAAAGTGACTGGGCTTAACAGTAAATTCCATACATCTCATAGTAACAATGTGTTTTGAGAAAATAAAACCGTGCACTTGTCATGTGAATATGCGTATATGGGCGCGCATGTTACGCATGCAGGCAAAGCGGACAATATTGTTACTTGGAAAAGTACGGGGTGTTACAGTGGCACAGTTACATGTGGTGGCTCAAGTTGAGTGAGCAGAATGATTATTTGTATATCACTGATATAATTGTTGATATGAGATGTATGCCATATGTATTGCATATAATAATTGCATCTGGCATGAGACACAGTTACATGTGAGATATATTGCATAGAAAATTATATGCATTTATGATAATTTTTGTAACTGTGGAAACGAGGAGTTGAGATACCACCGATGGACAAAAGATCCTGGAAACAGTTAGT
>JAESVK010068243.1:0-11627 GCA_017140935.1 Hamamelis virginiana
CCCAAAATTAATTGCAAAACTTGTTTGTAATAATTCACATAAGATGACCTGAGTGTATGTAATAATGTACATAAGATATCCTAAGTCCGAGAAAATAACATTAAAAAAATATCAAAAAGCAAAGAAGAGGACGAGAAAAATGAGTTTGGATCCTGTTTTTGGTTTTGTCGGTATTTGAATTTGACATTATTTAAAGTGAGACATGAATGATATTTAAAGCAATCTCTATTGCAAAAGTGCTATTGCCAAAATTTGGTACCCCAAATGGCATCAAATAGTGTAAATGTCAAATTTTAGCATCAAGGTGCTCCAATGCAAGGGTGCCATATTTTGGCACTTTCCACATTTACCCTCATGCAACCAACTACCTACTACTTTTTAATAAATTTTTTTTTTTTTTTTTACAATTTTATATAAATAACTATATTCTTTCTAATGTAAAAAATTAGGGACATGCACACCAATGTGGATCGAATATTTTGAAAAATTAACTGTTGGATTAGATACTCTTCTTTTGCAAGTTATTTATGCCAAAAATCAAATAGATCCAATGGTCATTTAAAAAAAAATAAAATCACTGTAAAAAACTTTGATGTTTTTAATTATAATAATTTTCCATTGTGACATTTTCAAAAACCAACCGTTGAATCACACTAATTTAATTTTGGCATACATGACATACATAAAAAAAAAAAGGTATCCAATCTTTGTCAAAATATTCAACTCACATAAAATTAATTCCATATTAAATAATTTTTACTCTCTTTTCACATCTTGAAAAGTAAAAAAAATCTCTCTTCTCCACTCTCTCTCTCTCTCATGCCAGGTGCTTGTTCCAAAGGAAAGACAATCTCACAACCCTTTCCTTTTTGTCATTGGCGAAAGGAATCTGGATCTTAAAAAAAAAAAACCAAAAACAAAATCTCTCTTTCATGCTCGTCGCTGATCGAAACGGAGTGAGTGAGAGAAAGCAGATCGATCCAATCTTCAGATTCGAGTGAGCTTAAACATTGAGTTTTGGAAATTCTTTTATTTTTAATTTTTTCGTTTGCATCAACTGTGAGAAAGGTATGTTTTTTTTTGTTTTTGTTTATTGTTGTTTGGTTGATGAGAAATCATAGGAAAATAAATAAAGTTATGAATCTAGCTTTGATGTTGTTTATTGTTGTTGGCCTCTTCAGTCCTATTTATTTATTAATTTATTTTACTTTTTCTGCATTTTTTTGGCTGCCAGACAATTCTATTCATTTCATATTAATTCAAAATCAGTTGAAATTTATAGAAAAATGCTGATCTGTCTTAAATGGCGGCTGGCATTTGATGTGTTAAATTTGACCGCCCAAACTATTATTATCAAAATTTGACATCTCCGTGCCACTACCAAATTTTGATAATGGCATTCCATTTAGGAGATGCTCTAATGAGATATTTGACAGATAATTTCCCCAAAAATATTAGTACGAAGCACAGAAAAACCGAGACAGATGTGTAGAAAAATCCGCACAAGAAGTGCGCCCACTTTACACGTCAAACAGCATTAAAAACGTCGGGTCAACCGTCAACCTAAGATAGACGCGCATTCATTCTAATGGGGGTATGCACTATGCACCACGACCTATAAGTGTCCAAATCAAAACTTTGTCCTTGCCTTTTCGTCGCTTGATGCTTCCACACAAATTCTGCTAGAGTCCCACACGGCCCCGGTGGAGGGGTATTTCGGTCATTACGACCACTGAAAATGAGAGTGCGTGGCAACAGAATATAAAAAGTAGTGTGAAAATATAAGATACGTGTCAATTACTCATACGCTGGAGTTTCTCAGGTCCTTTAAGGTATAATTTAGCAGAAGACAAGCAAGCAAATTGACTCACCGGCGATATTCATGAAACGGACACGTCTTAACGGACCGACACCAACGGCTAGGATTTTCTAACTCTTTTAAGGAGACTTTTTCTTTCTTTTTAATAGGGTGAACACGAGCACCTCATCACTCTCTCTCTCTCTCTCTCTCTCTCTCTCTCTGTGCGCTTCTAGGGTTTGTCTGAGGTATGGTTCTGCTCTTTTTTGCCATTCTGTACTTCATTATAAGCTAGTTTGTTCGAAAACTGTTCATTTTTCTATGGTTCTTGAAGATTGAAAAAGAAAAAGTATTTTTTTTTGTTTTTTTTTTTAAAGTTCAGCTTCAATTCTAATTTACAATTTTGGTTGAATAATATAGAAATTATTGGGTTAATATATGTAGATTTGAAGCCTTGTTATCTGTTTATTGTTTAAAATTATACTTCTGATTAAGTCTCTGAAACTCTGGAAATTAGACCGCTGTTGGGTTAGTATTAGAGTTGTTTATAAGTAATTTAATTGTTTTAGGGTTTAACAAATGTGTTTTCTGAAAACAAAGGAGCAATTCTTGAAGAAAATCAGTTGGTTTTGAGATTCTGGTCGGTGGAGTTTTGATGGGGGTATTGCACATTAGATGATTCTTGAAAACAAAAGAATCCAATTGTTGGAGCGATTCAGCTGTTTTTGAAAATCATTTGGTTGAGTGTCGAAAGAGATTGCAAAATAGATGATTATGGATCCGCGTCTTAGTGGTTTCTCTGGTTCCGTGAATGGAATCAAATTAGGTAATCAACCCGCGCCGTTTCTTTCGGACCGGAAATTTGTCACTGGACCCAGATATGAAAATACCTTTATAGACCATAGTTTCAGAGAATTTCATTACCTTCCATCTGATCCGACACCAAGTAATACAGTCCCGAGTTCGAGTGTGAGCCCTGAGGAAAATTCTCCTGAAGATTGTGATTTCTCTGATGCAATTTTGGGATACATAAGCCAGATGCTTATGGAAGAGGAGATGGAGGACAAGACATGCATGCTTCAGGACTCCTTGGATCTTCAAGCTGCTGAGAAGTCCTTCTATGAAGTCCTCGGCAAAAAGTATCCGCCTTCACCTGAACAATACACCACCTATGTCGATCAAAATGATCACGAGAGTTCAGAGGGTAATTTCTCAGGAAATTACAGTAATTATGTCAGTAGTGGCAGTGATAGCAGTAGCTACTTGGTTGATAATAGTTGGATTCACAGTATTCCTGGTGAATATAATACCTCTCAAGCGCATGGTCTTCCTATTTATAGTACTTCTCAGTTGTCGTTTAGCTCTTCAAATAGTGTAACCAATACCGTGGATGGGCCGGTGGAGTCGCCAGATAGTATTCTTCAGGTCCCTGATTTATATAGTGAGAGCCAATCTGTTAGACAGTTCAGGAAGGGGGTTGAGGAAGCTAATAAGTTTCTTCCTACTGGTAATGAGTTATTTGTTAATTTGGAGGTTAATTTGTTAACTCAGAAGCCTAAAGGGGGGAATAGTGAAGTGGTGGTCAAGGTGGAGAAAAAGGATGAGGGAGAGTACTCGCCTAGCGGGACAAGGGGAAGGAAGAATCCTCACGGGGAGGATGTGGATTTAGAAGAAGAGAGGAGTAGCAAGCAGGCAGCAGTATATGCTGAGTCGACTGTGCGGTCAGAGATGTTTGATAATGTATTGCTTTGTTTTGGGGGGAAAGCAGGGTCCCCCTTGTCAGCTCTTCGTGAAGCCTTGCAGAATGCAACAAGCAAGAATTTGCAGCAGCAGAATGGGCAATCAAAAGGGTCAAATGGTGGAAGGGGCCGTGGTAAGAAACAAAGTGGAAAAAAGGAGGTGGTGGATTTGAGAACTCTACTGATTCTTTGTGCACAAGCTGTTGCTGCTGATGATCGTAGAAGTGCGAGTGAACTACTAAAACAGATCAGGCAGCATTCTTCTCCTTTTGGGGATGGGAATCAGAGATTGGCTCATTGCTTTGCTGATGGCCTTGAGGCACGCTTGGCTGGTACCGGTAGTCAGATATATAAAGGCCTTGTTAGTAAGAGAACATCTGCTGCTGATATCTTGAAAGCTTACCATCTATACCTTGCTGCATGCCCGTTCAGGAAGATCTCGAATTTCGTCTCAAACAAGACAATTATGAATGTAGCAGCGAATGCAATGAGGCTTCACATCATAGATTTTGGTATCCTCTATGGCTTCCAATGGCCCACCTTTATCCAACGTCTCTCAGGAAGGCCTGGTGGACCCCCAAAGCTTCGGATTACTGGGATAGAATTTCCCCAACCTGGCTTTCGGCCAGCAGAACGAGTGGAGGAGACTGGGCGTCGCTTGGCAAATTATGCAGAGAGTTTCGATGTGCCTTTTGAGTACAATGCCATAGCGAAAAAATGGGAAACCATTCGACTTGAGGAACTTAAGATTGACAGGGATGAGGTGCTTGTTGTCAACTGTTTGTATCGGTCTAAGAATTTGCTTGACGAAACTGTGGTGGCGGATAGTTCAAGAACTATTGTTCTGAACTTGATTAGGAAGATCAATCCAGATGTATTCATCCATGGGGTCGTTAATGGGGCCTACAATGCCCCCTTCTTTGTTACCCGGTTCCGGGAGGCTCTTTTCCATTTCTCTGCACTGTTTGATATGCTTGAAACCAATGTACCCCGTGAGCATTTGGAGCGAATGCTGATTGAGAGAGAGATCTTTGGGAGGGAGGCTCTGAATGTTATAGCTTGTGAGGGCTGGGAGAGAGTTGAGAGGCCAGAGACATACAAACAGTGGCAACTCCGTAATATGCGGGCTGGCTTCAGGCAGGTGCCTGTGGACCGAGAGCTCATGAAAAGGGCTACAGATAGGGTGAGGTCGACTTATCACAAGGATTTTGTGATTGATGAAGATAGCCAGTGGTTGTTGCAGGGATGGAAAGGGCGAATCATCCATGCCCTTTCTTTTTGGAAACCTGCATAGGGAGCTTGAAAGGCATGCTTATCAGTACTTGGCGTCTGCCTCTATTGTGTTGGGTCAAACGGCAGGGATAATTGAGGATCCAATGTAATGCTGTTATTGCTCTCTTCCCTTTTTCTTATTGTACTTGGTTATTTGACAATTGACTCATTTGCTAAACTCCCCGACAGGTAAGTGTGTTTGATGCTTGTGGATTGTGCTAATGGAAGGCTATTGGGTGAATTTGGGGTACCTGGTCCACTTTGGAAGAGACCTTTAGAGTCAAAACATTTCTTACTCGAATATTCTGTACTTGAAGTGGGAGCTCACGTCCTATTGCACTTTGGCAAGGCAAAGTTCTGTGACATGCACATAATCTTGTTTGAAATCTAACATGTAAAAGGGAAAACTGTGCAACTCAATTTATTATGAATTACAATAGCCTTTTTAGCTGCTGCTGTTTTTTGGAG
Source organism: Hamamelis virginiana (assembly GCA_017140935.1). Lineage (NCBI taxonomy): Eukaryota > Viridiplantae > Streptophyta > Magnoliopsida > Saxifragales > Hamamelidaceae > Hamamelis > Hamamelis virginiana. The sequence goes on from JAESVK010068243.1 coordinate 5,278, forward strand.
CCTGTAACCTCTCTTACTCTTTATCTAATGTGTGTTTGTGGGTGTTTTCTTTTTTTGGTTTTTGTTTGGTGTTCGGTTGGTTATGTGCATTTTAACGATGAACTATAGTCATTTAGTGTTCAATAACCAATATCCCCAGATTTGTATTATGCATGGCCTGGATGATCTGTATTTCGCATGAATAAGCTTGCTGGCCATGTGACACAGGGCCGAATGAGTGAGTTTGTTGATTTGTCTTTCCCTTATGCTTCTGTTTGACTGCCAAGAAAAACTTGAATTGTTACAAGATTTGTGGTATTCATTTCGGTACCTGTCTTCTCACGTCCTGTTTATTGTCTTATCTTCTACACTGCTGGTCCCAATCCTCTACAGAAAGGAGAATGATATTTATTGTTGGGTAGCACTCAATAAGGCTTTATGAATTGAATCCTGGAAATTAATGCACTCAGCAATCAAATTATCTGAAGGTTTCTTCTTGTTAATTTGATATGTCAGATTCATCAATTCAAGTAGTCTGTCTGTCTTTCTGTCATTTTCTCTGGGCAAAGGAATCAGTTTGTTTTTATTTGAGGCTATATGGATTGGTTTACTGTATGTCTTTAAGCATGAGCTCCTTTCAATTTCTGAAGCAGTATTTGAAACCGTATTTCCAGGCATTGTCATGTATAGCTTTTCTTTCACTAAGTAAGATATTTACACACAACCTAGAAAGATAAGCCAAACTGTCAGGACCACTCCCTGTAAGTATGGATAATAGAATTACTCAAAAGTGTATTTCTTTCTGTCTTTTAATCGGCATCTTCTTTATTATTATTTTAAAATCTTGGAATGGAACTACCTGGTTCTTTTATTGCAAATAAGGCCAAAGTGTCACATTCCCACCTGCATGAGGCCTACCCCTTTTCTCCATTTTTTTTTTCCACCGAAAAATAGGTTCCCAGTCCCCCATCTTGTATTCTTGTGGGGGACCCAAGTACCCAGAGAATATAAAAGAAAGAACAAATTTAGTGGGGACCTTGAGGCTGCATGTTGATGTATTTACGCATTATTGCAAGAAAATGTGTTCTAGTTGAATGTGATATTTCTACGAATTATTCTCTCAATGTTCAAAAATTGACACTTAAAAAAAAAATATAAAAAAATTATATCTAACCCCGTAAAAGCTTGATCTCTTTTCACTTTAGCCCCTATAGTTTATAGATCGGATAATTTCAGATGTATATAAGTATATATACCCTTTGTTAGTTTTTCTTTTTAAAATTTGTACCACCATGGAGAATTTTGGAAAAAGTTAAACTTTTCCCTCAAAATTTGTTCCCTTTTTACTCTTTTTGTTTCTTCTAAGCCCTTGCTAGAGTTTGAGACAAAAAAGGAAAAGTGAAATCAAAACAATCTATCCGATGAAGGGGCAAAGTGTAATTTTTAAACTTTGGTGGAGAAAGTGAAAAGAGACTGAACTTTAAGGGAATATAGTATAATTTTCCTAAATTTTTATTTTGCTATACTGTTTGATGCACCAAAGTGCCAAACAGTTCTCCTTTATTTAATGCTAAAATGCCTATAATTGCAGTTTAGTGCGCCATATAAGCATCACCCGAGCAAGTATCCGCAGTGGAACCAATCAAAGGTGGGCCAATTGATGTTGGGATTATGTTAATCAAATCAATTACTACATCAAACTATCTTTAAAAATTGGTTTATCTTGCTAAAATATTCGTCCTATTGAGTTCTAGAGACATCTGGGAAAGTGGGGGTCCTCAACCACAGTATTGAGATTGAAGTGGACTTCCATGATGATGTTATATTGTTCATTTATTTATGCATATAAAACCAGTCATGTGGATCCAAACTTAAAAATGTTGATTTTTATAGATTTTTAAAAAGCTAGTACTAACTACTAAGTTGTTAATTTATAATAAATTAGAATACATAATATGATGCACAAATCATAGACAATAGTGATGGAGACACCATTTTTGGTTAAGCAATTATAAAATAGGGTTCCAAGTATTTTTTTTAGGGGGTAGTGGGAAAGTTAAATTTATGCACACACATATATATGTATCGTCTTCGAATTAGGTCAGTTAGTGCACAAAAATGGGGTGCGCTCCCTGTAGATTGAATTGAAACAGTTTTTAACTTTCTTTCTTTGATTATATATTTACAACAGTCAACAGTGATGCATAAAATATCAGTATATTGAATATAATACAACAATGGTCGAATTAGGAGGGAGGGGGGGTTTGTTTTTATAGAGAAAGATTAGGTTTTTATCTCAACCTATCTGACTTCAAAGCCGACACCATACGATGATTGGCCAGGTTGGAGCCCAATCCACCAATTTTAATTAATGTGCAGTCACCATAACTCCTCGTGAGCAGCTCCAAACCTAACCATAACAAACCAAGACAAGTGAGAAGATTAACACATCACCATAATAATTTAATGTTGAGGCTTACGAAGAGATGATTTTGAAAATCTTTCACTTTCATGACTGATGATTTGAAAACCTCTCACTTTCATGACATGAAGAAAAGCTATTCACCAATAATAACAAACATCTCCCAGTATCAAATATTACCATGATGCACAAATTCCATGGTACAGTGGTCTTTCATCCAACAGATGCATGTTTAGATGCCCAATATAGACATTACCAAACACATTTGCAATGCCATGATCAATCTATTATAGCACCAGGAATGACCAAATCAATAGAGAAATCCTTGTTGGTATATGAAAAATATTATAATACAGGTATACGAATTTAAACAAAAGTTTAGATGGATGTAACACTTAAACATAAAGAAGAGTTCAATTAGCACCTACTGTTTCCGAGTATATATTGACGCTCCCTCGGCTATTTGTTCATCTAAAATTCTTGCTTTTCCTATGCTTGGGTCAAACCCTATGACCCTATCTGAGATGCATACCTACATGCAGCAATTAAAGTTCCCAAATGTCGAATCCTATTGAGTCCATTGCTTAATTATTAAAAAGAAGAATAAAAAGGTCCACTGGCTGAATATTGTCAGTGAAAAATATAATAATTGTAGGTTTGACAATTTATGTGGATCAAGATGAGCGATGATTAGTTTTTCAGATTAACAAACTCAATTGTAGGTTTGACAGTTTATGTTGTTGACAATTAAAATAAACTGTGTTGTTTCAAGGGACCACCTTATCAACATTCAACACCCCCCTTGCCAATAAATAAATAAAGAAATACTTTGCCACCTCCATGATATTGACTCGTTTCCATGATTTTCTATTGGTACCTACAGTAAGTTCAGACGACAGCACTTAGAGCCTTGAAGCATTCTCAAGAAGATAGGAGGGAATGTATATTAACCACTAAAAAAATCTGTTCTTCATTGTTGCCAACCAGTGCTAAAATCATGGAGACCCATATCCATCTTGACGTCAGATCACTTGATACAATTGAGTTGCTATGTATTATTACTGATGACAAAATCAATAATGTTGTATATTTTCATGCCATAAAGACTCTTCTGGATCACATTGATTTTATCTAGTTTGTTGCTGATGATGTCCAGCTCTTGACAAAAATCCTAAAAAAGAACATAATTTTAAAATTTATTGATTCTGTTATCATTTACATTATTGCAATCAATAGATTTCATTTTTCTTGCAAGAGAAAATTGTAGAAAACTCGCCGGAAATCCCTAATGGCATGGGGAAACACCTCACAAATCGAATTCATAAAAGGCAAGTTTCCAAATTCCTTCTACTAAATCAAAGAAGCTTGTAGTGCCTAGTTGACACTTTTCATAGTTCAGCTTCTCAATCAACTTGCAATCAAAATCCAATGTTGGCTACTCATCTTCATGACATAAAAGTAATTGTAGCTAATCACAATAAGGAGATCAACGTAGCTTTTGGGAGGCTCCAAATGGGCTTCCTAACCTTAAAAGTCATTTTCGAAAAAATATGTGTTTGGTGAATTTATGAAAATGGACTTTTACGAAAAGTTTGTTACTGGGAACTGGGAAGTCCATTTAGGAGAAGTTAGAAAAGTAAAGTTTGTTACTGGGAACTCGGAAGTCCATTTAGGAGAAGTTAGAAAAGTTAGCTCTTGAAAACCCACATTTGCGGGAAGATCACCTTCCATACTTTTTGATACAAAAACTTTAAACTATGCACTTGACAAACACTATTTTTTACTTAAATAACTTCTTCAAAAGTCCATCCTAAAAATCACTTCTTCGCAAATGACTTCTTATTCTAGGAAGCTATATGCCAAAAGCTACCCAATTCATTTGTATGCGAGCATGAAAATCTTAAGAACTGCTAATATCACACTACATATTGAATGCCTATAGTAAATAATCAATATCAGAAGTCTTTTCAATAATTTGATTGCAACTAAAATAGGAAAATCTTGATAAGCACCATCCTTTGATATTCAGTGCAAAAGGTAAAAATCATTATATCTATACATGCAATGTCAACAACAAATACTGACTTTTGGTTCTTCTTCCATCTTTTATCCCAGGTGCATTAATTATTCTGTCATAGCCATTGTTGATTGGAAGGCAGTGGAGATGCCAGCGACTTAGGTGGATGGCCTCTTGGTGACTTTGCAAGTATTTTTCATCATCATCATTCAAAGAATCTGGACATTCAATTTTGCTGCTGGCCTCCTCAACCTTTACAACTTGATCTTCTGCTAGCCCAACAAGTCATTCAAAAATCCCTATTTGGGTGCTAGTAGGTTATATGGCTAAAACGAGATCCTTAATCGTTTCAAAATGGCAGCAACATACCTTTTTTTGTGATTTCTTTCTATCAAAGAATCATAGAACCCATTTAGAATTCTCCGCCAGTTGGATTAATGGAAAGGCAATTCAAATTTGAAGTCAAGAACAAGAAAAGCTCATGCGAAGGGGTTGTTTGGCACCTATGGTGCACCACATCCTCTGATTACTTCTTTGCTTAAAGTAGTGCCCCAGCCAAACATCCCCCTCACTAGCATTGGTTTCCTACCACTTGATGGAAACGAAGCATTCTTTATGGATTTTTTCTACCTCCAGCCAGAATATTAGTTTAAAAGTGGCTCTCCACTATTACCATACACTTGTTTTGGTAGTTCGTCTTGTTCACAGCTTAAAATGCACAAGCAAATTCTTCTTTCACCTAGTCAAAGGCTTCCCAGACCAAGCACAGCAGGTAAGTTGGAGCCATTGTTTTAATGAACAAATAAAAGGTGTACTTGTGCATTTTTATGCAAATAAAACAACCTGAACATAGTTGAGGATAAAACAAGGACTTCAAAACCTCCTTAGTCATTGTTTCGCTCCCAAGTTTCAGGTGATTTCAAGTTTTGCATCCAATAACTGTGTTGCATTTCTATTGATCACGTATAAACGAATCCAGATATTTTGCAGAAAGCAGCACACTATTCTTCTCTTCTATTGTAAGTCAAAAAAGACAACCTATATAACTAAGGTTTTATTTATGAAAAATACAATACGGAAATTTCCTCTTTAATTGGCTACTTCATAATTTTCCTTTCTAGGACACTTACGATTCTCTTTCAATCACCTCCATAAGAAATTGTTGGCTTTGTAACTTTCCTCTCTTATAGTCTCTTGGTGCTTTGAACTGGAGGACAATACCACACCCCAACCAACCCTCCCCCCCTGCTGAGGGTTTATCTCTCTTCTCTGGAACTACAACACACCTTTGATACAGCAGAAAATAAAAACACTCAAGATCCAGCAAGCTATGTACTCATATGGGAGATTGCAACAGCAAAAAGGTTGGGGTTGTAGTTAACCCAATCAGAAAATGCCCAAAAAAAACAGGAACAATTGCATGGTGCAACAATCTTTAATTCTTTATCTGGTGGATTGAGAAAGAGAACAAAATCACATGCATGACTTTACAATGAACATTACAAAGCAGCATCTAAAGATTAAGGTATATTGAAGTTTAAAAAGTTCAGATGAACATCAACTTTAGTTATTGAATTTTAACCAAGAAATAGCAGTCTAGTGACAGAGACATAAAAAAAATAAAAAAAATAAAAAAATAAAAAGGGCAGTGAAAGAACCAGAAAGATCAAAATTATTGAACTTCACTCTCATATAAGCCTATCCTTCAGGTAAAGAAATCCCAGACACAATGATTACCGATTAGTTGGCAGTCACGACATTGAAATGTCTCATTGTTCTGGTGGAGGTTTCTCATCAAACCATCGTGGTGGATCAAATCCAGACCCACCTGAAATATTATAAAGCACTTCAAGACTAAAGTCGCATAGATTGTGTATAAGTAGCAAAAGTATTAATCTACATCAAAACCATATTATTCTAGAGGAAAAAAAA
>JAESVK010068243.1:21627-47455 GCA_017140935.1 Hamamelis virginiana
AACTGAGTAAAAAATATATCTGGTTATTAGTTTTTGTTTTTAAAATTAAAAACAAAAATTAAAACAATCTAAAAATTATATTTGGCTATTATTTAAAAAAAAAAAAAAAGAATAATGCAAAGACTGAAAATTGAAAATTAAAAAAAAAAAATTATTTTTTGTTTATTGAATTCTAAAAATAAGAAACTGTTTTTGAAGTTCATGGTGAAATATAGACAGCCTCCCAAATTTGACAATCCAAAATATGATAAAATGTAATCACCCTTTCATGTTTTGACACAATATTTCAAAATTTGCAAAGAATATAGGGGCCTGTTTACTTCATGAAAATTTTCACAATTTTCATTTTCTATGAAAATTTTTAAAAAATGATTTTCATTTTCAATTTTCAAAATTTAGAGAATGCGTTTACTTTGCAAAAATGAAAACTATTTTCAAAATCTAAAAATAGTGTTTACTAAATTATATATTATCTCTATATGTTTTATTATTTTCATTTTTTGGTTTTACAGTGGTCTACATATTTTTTTCCATGTTTATAAGCATTGCCACGATATAATCCTTGTTTTCAATTTTTGTGAAAATATAAAAAACGTCTTTTTGATGTTTTCACATTTTCTTAAAAATTGAATTCATTTTCTTGAAAATAGTTTTCATTTTTTACAAGTAAACGCGTTTTTTGGGCCGTTTTCTGTTTTTATTGAAAATGAAAATGAAAATTGTGAAACTTTTCACGAAATAAACAGACCCTAGGGGCCTGTTTACTTCATGAAAATTTTCACAATTTTCATTTTCTATGAAAATTTTTAAAAAATGATTTTCATTTTCAATTTTCAAAATTTAGAGAATGCGTTTACTTTGCAAAAATGAAAACTATTTCCAAAATCTAAAAATAGTGTAAATGTGTTTACTAAAACTATATATTATCTCTATATGTTTTATTATTTTCATTTTTTGGTTTTACAGTTGGTCTACATATTTTTTTCCATGTTTATAAGCATTGCCAAAATATAATCATTGTTTTCAATTTTTGTGAAAATACAAAAAATGCCTTTTTGATGTTTTCACATTTTCTTAAAAACTGATTTCATTTTCTTGAAAACAGTTTTCATTTTTTACAAGTAAACGCCTTTTTTGGGCCGTTTTCTGTTTTTATTGAAAATGAAAATGAAAATTGTGAAAATTTTCACGAAGTAAACAGGCACTAGTATTCTCCCGATTTTGACAATGCATAATATCATGATTCAAACCATGAGAAAATTATTCCCTCTATAATTAAAGGAAAATGCTGCTTTTACGGTACAAGTTGTCCGTTTTTAGAATTTCCGTCTTATGTGCTAATCACCTAATGTGGAAATGACTCAAATGAGATGCCACGTGATCTGGATAGATAAAAACGAAAAAAAAAAAATGATTGATTGAGAGAAACACGAACCATTTTTGTCTTTACTGTGAGGAGAGAGAGAATACGGGCATCGTGACTGAAATTTCGCTGGAAACTGCAGTCATCTTCTTTTTGCTCATTGACACAGTGAGGAAGGGAGGAGCTTGGTTTGGCTGCTTGTCATGTATGGTGTGGATTTTTTTTTATTTGATTTTTTGGCCAAAGTAAATTAGGTATTTTGAAAAACTGACTGTTGGAGTGAATATTATTCCTATGTACTACAGACATGTCAAAAATCACAGTGATCTGACGGTCAATTTATGAGATATAGACTGTGAAAATTTTAACAGTTTTTTATACTGTATACAAACTGTTAAAATTTTTCACATTCTGTATCTCATAAATCGACCGTCAGATCACTGTGATTTTTGGCATGCCTGTAGTACATAGGAATAATATTCAATCTGACAGTCAGTCTTTCAAAAACCTGATTTAAGTTGGCCAAAAGGCCAAATAAAAAAAAAAAATCCGCACCATACATGACAAGCAGCCAAACTCTTCCCGGAAGGGAGAAGTAAGAGAGAGGAGAAAGGAAGAGAGAGATCTGGACCATAGTTAGCGCCGGAGAGCTGCTGCAGATGCTCGACTGATCGCTGCAGATGCTCGACGTTTTGTTATTCCCTCTTCTCTCTCTCTAAAATTTCCCTCTAAACTCCATCTCTAGATTTTCATCCGGCTTCCACTGCTGCTTCTGCAACTCCTCTTCTCAATTTGAATTCATCTGTTTATGAGTTTTTTCTCTCTCTAGAATTTCTCTATCCTCCTCCTGCTTATACTCTGCATCCCCCTTTTCTCTAAATTCTCCACTCCCTGCTGCTGCTGTGAGAACTTCACTGGAAGCTCACTGCTAATGATATGTTGGTATGGTAACGCTTAATTCCATATTCAAAAATTGAAAGAAATATTTTAGATTCTAGTACATGAAATAATAATTAGTTACCATTAAAAAGGGATTGGGTTTGGTTTAAAAAAAAAAAAACAACACTTTAAGAGAGGGGGTTTTAGGAAAGAGACTATATGTAGCCCATATATGGGCATATTTGGGCTTTTTCTTCCAGAACCAAAGAGGAAAAAGAAACAGCAATGAGTATATTTTGAAACAGCTTCAGTCCTAATTAAGTAATAAATACCCCCACTCATCAAGGGTAGCTCACTTTGTAAGGGTAAACCTGGAATTTTGTAGTTAGGAGCACGGGTTGTGGGTTCGATTTTTCTTAGGAGCTATTTAAGGTGAGGAGGCCATGAGCGATTTATTCCTCATAAAAACCCTTAATCCCGGCGTGAGGTGCGTGAGTAAACTGGCCCGGACAATCCTAACCATTGAACCCAAAAACAAACGAAAAATACTAAAGCACCAGAAACTTTAACCCGAAATTTAAAACCACCTTGATGTATCATGCTTTGAGTGGTGGGGTCTCTCATCTCAAACTGCTTCCATCTTTTTCACACATTATTTAAATCGCGACACGTCATGGTAGTTTTAAATTTCAGGTTAAAGTATCGTGTTATATAAAATTATTGAAAACAAAAATAAATAAATACCCACAACCACATTGTAGGGACGTGTTTGACATTGTAACATAAATGTACAAATTCAAGTAGAATTTATTAACAACTGTATTTTAAAATACAGCCACATAAAGCGAAAAAGACTAGAAACAACCTTGATAGCAATGCAAGACCAGTCTCCTTCGAGGTTCATGGTTTCTCCGGGATACATGAGCTGACTCCATTCTTTGGCCCGTTTTCATTTCCTTTTACATGTTGTAGGTCTTAAATCCCAGGTTGGTTTGTTATTTTTGCCTAAGTAGGGAATAGGGATCATATTTATTGCCCCTTGTTGTCCATTAATTTTAGGACTGCAATTCGAGTTGGATTGAACCCATTAGAATGAGTGAAAGATTAAATTTAATGTGAATTTCTTATATAAAAATGGATATGATTAGAAAAAGTAATAAGTAAAAATTGTCAGTGTCTAAAACATAAACTGTGAAAAATTGTGACTGTTAAATTCTATCATAATTTTTCACAGTCTGTATTTTAGAAACCGACAGTCAGGTCACTCTAATTTTTGGTTTACATGTCATACAGAGGAAGAATATTCAATCCAACGGCCAATTTTTTAAAATATTTATCATACATTGACTAAAAAACTAAGTTCTTATGTGACGACGTCCCATAAGAAAAGGACTCCTCTTTGGAGGAATTCTATATGTTATTCCTAATCAATCAAAGTCTTTCACTTTTTCAAAAGATTTGACTTTGGCTATTAAAAACAAAAAAGGTTAGGCCATGAGTTATATTATTTGGGATACTTTATGAACACTTGGGTCTCATATAATTTGGGCTTATGGGCCTAATTGAGGGATGGGCTTAGGCCCAATTCTCGGCCCAACGGGAATGGGATATGATAACCCAATTAGAAATGCGCAAGGACCTTATATTTTTAGGATTCAGCGCTCCAAACTTGTCAAACAAACGACCACAATAACCAATTTGCTACTTATGTAAAAAAACCTTTAGTTTTATCTATTTTGGCATTCTGCACTTCTGTAAAGTCAGTTGCAGAATATATTTTAAAAAAATTAACTGTTGGATAAAATACTCATCTTATGAATGTCATGCCCGTCAAAAATCAAGATGATTCAATTGTCGGTTTTTGAAAAAACTGACTACAAAAATTGTGATATTTCGAATAAATACAAGAACACAGTTTTTGAAGTTAATTTTTTCAAAAACCGACCATTGGATTATCGTTATTTGAAAGGGATGACATTCATAAGATGAATATTTTATCCGACGGTTGATTTTTCAAAATATATTAGCAACTAACTCTACGGAAGTGCATAACCATACGCAACTAACTCTGTAGAAATTTTGCCCTTATATATGTGATTGTGGAGCACGGATATAAAAGGGTGGAGAGCGGATATCATCCGCCTACTTTTATCTCCATAGTTTCACGAATACCGTTATTACGTGAACCCTTTTCTCTCTCTCTCTTTCTCTCTCCAATGCTCTTTTTTTCCAATAATTAAATCTGTCGTCATTTCTCTTTCTTTCCTTATCTTTCTATATTATACTAGGGGTGTGAGCGGGTCAGGTGAGAGCAGGTGGAGGGTAAAACCGCCAACCAACCCGTCCTTGACCGGTGGCTAATTCTCCTACCCGCCAACCAACCCACCTACCTCAATAACCAACGGAATGGTTAAATATATGGCGGGTTTCAACCGGCGGGTTGGGCGGATTGAGCGGGTGAAGTATTACTATTTTTTTTAACAAGCAAAAACACCTCAAATTCGTATATAACAATGCAATGTTGTATTATTTAGTAATTAAACTATAATCCAAACAATTCTTCCAATAGTAATAAACTAAGTGCCAAAATATATTGCCCTATAACAAGAGAAGCTACTAACTAGATACATAATAATAAAGGTTTATTATTATTAAAAAATCTTACAAAATAACATATGGTTTCACATTCAAAATTGAAAGAATATCAAATCAAATAAGTGCATACTCAAACTATCATAATAAACATCTCTAAAGAAATAAAAAACACTAACTTGCAATCATATCCAATTAAGGGAAAATATAATGTAGTAATGAAATTTATTTTATATAAATATATTATTTATTTATATACAATTATTTGGCGGGTGGTGGCGGGTTGTCACATCTATACCCGCCAACCGACCCAAACCGCCAAAAATTTATCAAAACCACCAAACCCAACCCGTCTAACCATTGTAACCGCGGATTGCGGATGGGGTCGGGTCCGGCGGGTTTTTGCACACCCCTAAATTATACTTTCTCAGTTTCTTGTTTTTTTTTTTTTTTTTTCCCCTTACCTTTGCTTCTCTTTATTATTATTATTATATTATTATTTTAAAATACAATAATAAGAAACAAGTTGTAAACAAACACCATTGATAATTGCTTTAACAACATGGGCCAATTGTAGGGCAAAAAATTAGACTTTTGGATTCGACCAATAGGCTTATCAATCAGGCTTTTGAGTTGGGTTTTCTATTTACCGATGATTTTTTATTTTTGACATACAAATATACAATAGAATTTGAACCCATATCATCTCTCCCATAATGACTATAAATTATCATTAGGCCATGATAATTGTAGTACTTAAAAATAAGTTTTGGCCTTGGCCAGTGTCTATTTCATAAAGTTTTTATTTTTTATGTTTCTACTCCAAATCAGATTAGTAATTACTAATCCCTCACAAAAATCTCCATGCTACTACTATGGCCCCGTTTGGATAGTGAAGCTCAAGCGGCTTTGTTAGCTTCTCCGACTTCACGCCCCGTTCGGCAAACCAAAAAGCCACTTTTGAAAAGATGGAAATCGATTCTGCTAGAATCAGGGGAATGCCTGATTTCGAAGCAGCTTTTTCACCTTTTGCCATAAAGTATTTACCTAATTCCGCTTATACCCTTACACACATAACTTCAACAACTTTTATCCCTTTCATATCCCCCCACACTAATTTATTTATTATTTTAGTGATTTTAATTATATTACAAATAAACTTAATTATTTATAATTTTATTACCTAGTAAGTAAATAAAGAAGCTCAATCATACTATTTGGCTATTCATGATTATTAATTATAATTATAAATAAGATTAGTTAAATATTTTAAATTATTTATAATTTAAATAATTTAAAATATTTAAATAATTTAAATAATTTATATCATTCATATTATTTATTAAATAATATTTTTCATATTATTTATCCTTAATTGTAAAATTATTTATAAGTTTATTGACAAGGGTAATTGTGTCATTTCATATTTAAAAGCCACTTCTTCATATGACATCCAAACAGGCAGTAAAAGCACTTCTAGGCACAAAATCACTTTTAAAGTGAGTATCCAAACGCAACTGGATTCTGCTTCTGCTTCTCTAGATTCTGCTTCTCTACTGATTCTGCTTCTGCTTCTGTTTCCAAACGGGCCCTATATATAGACTCAAAATCAGATCAGAAATTCCTAATCCTTTGCAAAAACGGAAAAGCCTTCCCCCCACTACTCTATATATATATATATATATATTGGCGTAGACAAGAAGTGTTCATTCACTGCTTTCACCATCTACAGAGCCCCGGTTTCATCTTGTAGGTCATCTCTAGAGCCTGACATAATGGTAAGCTTTCTCCAAGCTCTGTCTTTCTATTTCTCTTGTTTTTTGGTTTTTGAACTCTAAAAATAATAATAAAAAACACTCTAAAAAGAAAAAAAAAATAGCATTTAGAGTTTAAAAATTTAGCGAAACATGGCCTAAAGTTAATGTTACCGGTCATGTGCAAGCTTCTGTTGGGACAATTTGTGAACAATTGTAAAATTTATTATGATTAGCATTTAGATTTTATTTCCATGCACATGAAGGTTTTTGAATACATTATGCTCGCATTTGTAAATAGTTGGATTTATACATGATTGCTTGTCCATGCCCATGGTTAAACAAGCCACGATGTATGTTCTGTTTATAAATATCATGTATATCAAAAATCACATTAAGCCATCGGCTGCTTTTTCAAAAAATATCATAATTTTAAAATAGAGTGTCACAGTTGATTTCCTAAAAAATTAGGATGTGTTTATCAAAATACCTGTCCCATAATAGATTTTATAAACAACGTGTTAAACTATGGATAAGAATCCTGACCCTTATGCTTGCACAAATGGGGAATTTTAGTTTGGGACAGTGGAAAGCCGAGATTACTCTTTATTGCATAGTGCCTAAGGGTGGTTAAACTCATTTGCATGATTATTTTTGTGTATTCTGTTGTTAAAAATTAGGGTGGTTAAACTCATTTGCATGATTATCAAAATATATAACTGTTGACAAATTGTCCCAACAGCTTCTTCTATGTTTGGATTTAATGGAAACAATACACAGGATGATATTTTGGTTTATTCTTTAATGCATGCAGATTTGTATCTGATTTGCTTGTGTTAATGTTGCAGGGAGACGAATATTACGATGAGTACTATCGCTCTTTCAAACAAGCTTACAGTTGTTGTCCTCTCTCTTTTCTTAAAAAGGTTTCTTTTCAATCCTTACTTTTCTCATTGATCTATTGTTGGAAAATGACAGAGAAGTAAAACTCATGGCTTATTATAGTTTCATAAAAGTCCAATTTATTTTGGTAATTCCTCCCCAAATTAGTAACTATAATTTAAAACTCATTATTTATTTATTTATTTGAGGTTACCCATATCCCCAAATTTTCAATGTTAAAGTAGTATTGATGCACTTCCATATGCTCGAGATCTCTCCTCTAAAGGCGAGGATACATTCCATTAGATATAGGAGCTGCCCATGTCACTAAATTTTCGATACTAACAAATGTGTGTCGATGCAATTCCACATGCTCGAAACCGAAATCTCTTTCTTAAAGGCAAGGATACATGCCACTGGGCTACAAAGCCATTGGCACACTCATTAATTGAACTTGTACTATAATCAAGAAGATTTGTGAACTAGTAGTGATAGATGATTCGTGTTGAGTTTGCAATATGCTAGTAGAATGCTTATTTGAAATTGTTCTTTTCCCCCCTTGCAGTCCAATCTAGAAAACGGCAATAAAAGTAAGTTAATCCTTTTTACTGATACATACAATTATTTTTATGGTTGTGTTAATACTCTTTGATAGTTGCTGATTTTGAATTGTTTGATTTTGCTTGTTGATTCTAGTTATAATGCCTGCTTCAGCCCTTGATCGTCTTGGTAAGCCAATTATTCTTTATTTTACCATATCTTTACTCTCTTAGCCTTCTAAATCAAGAAAGACTCCTATTTGCTTTGTTGTCAAAATTTCAACTAGCACACTTCCCTTGTATATCTATATATATGAATTTTGTGGCTCTGCAGCACATATGGTGATCGATTATCCGATGACATTCGAAATTGAAAACCATTTAACCGGAAGAGTTTCACATTGTGGAGTTTTAGAGTTCACTGGTGAAGAAGGTTTTGCCTTTTTGCCAAATTGGGTATGCTTTTAAACTTACTTGCATTGGGTGGATTCAATAGAATTTCTGCTATTTTCCTCGTATGACATTATTTTTTTTGCCACATTCAGATGATGGAGACCCTGCAACTACAAAAGGATGACCTTGTGATACTAAAGAATGCCAGTCTTAAAAAGGGAACTTACATGAAGCTGCAACCCCACACCAAAGACTTCACAAATCTCTCCAACCCCAGAGATGTGTTAGTGACTTAATTAGCCTGCACTGATTTACGCCCACCTCTTAAAAACAATTCACTTTGTACTTTTATCTGCTGCACTTTGTTTTTTTTTTTTTGATAATCTTTCCATATGCTGCCTTGCAGTTTGGAAACTGCGCTGAGGAACTTCTCTTGTCTGACCATTGGAGAAACTATTATGATCCCTTATAATGAAAAGAAGTTCTACATCGATATAGTAGAAACCAAGCCATCCCCTGCAATTATAGTTACTGAGACAGACTGTGAGGTTGATTTTGCCCCTTCTTTAGACTGGAAAACCCCCAAAAAACCAGCACGATTGATACCATCAAAGAATGCACCTGCTAAAGGTTTTTTTCCTCTCTCTACTATTTCAGTTATATTACATTTTTCTTACTAGTTTCACCATTTTTTCTTATGGTTTTAATAATATCTGTTCTGACCTATCATTTCCAGAAGAGCCCGCCAAGGAAGAACCCAAATTCAGGCCATTCACAGGCACGTCAATACGTTTGGATGGGAAACCTGCTCCTAAGAAATCAACAGAGGTATGTCTTTGTTTATAGACTTTTGTGGCTGGGCAGTGAATCTATGTGCACTAATTTGCAGTGGTAGGATCTGAAATAATTTAATTGTGATGCTTTTTCTCTAGCTCTCAAAAGAGAATGCCGAAGCAAAAAATATAATGACCGAAGAACCAAAACCCAAATTCAGACCATTCAAGGGTGTGTCGAGATATTTGGATGAGGAAGAGCGTCCTTCATTTGCTACCATAGTGGCAAGCACAGCAACTGGAAATCTTGTTTCTTCTAATGTGATCCCAAGTCCTAACGAATCAACAGAGGTATGTCCTTGTTCTTAGACTTTTGTGGCCGAATTAACTTCTTTTGTATCAAAGAAAAGAAAGCAATCTATGTGCAGTAATTTGCAGTGGTAGGATCCAAAATAATTTAATTGTGATGCCTTTTCTGTAGCTCTCAAAAGAGAATGTCAAAGTAAAAACTATGAAGAACAAAGAACCAAAACCCAAATTCAGACCATTCACAGGTGTGTCAAGACGTTTGGGTGGGGAACCTTCGACTAATTTAGCTGCTCCTCTTCTGGAAGAGCATCCCTTGGTTGCTAGCAAAGTGACGAGCATGGCAACGGGAAAAGCCCACTCGACAAAAGATCTAAGGAGGCGAAGAGTTAGAAAGGAGAAGAAGGCGTCCAGAAACAATTCCAATAGATCTTTAACTGATCACAATCTTCTGCCTAGTTCTATTGTGATCGAGGCTCCTAAGGAATCAACAGAGGTATGTCCTTGTTTTTAGACTTTTGTGGCTGAAATCTGAATTAACTACTTTTGTATTAAAGAAAAGAAGCAATCTATGTGCAGTAATTTGCAGTGGTAGGATCCGAAATAATCTAATTGTGATGCTTTTTCTGTAGCTCTCACAAGAGAATGTCAAAGCAAAAACTGTGAAGAACAAAGAACCAAATCCCAAATTCAGACCATTCACAGGTGTGTCAAGATGTTTGAATGAGGAACTTTCTACTGATTTAGCTGCTCCTCTTCTGGAAGAGCACCCCTTGGTTGCTAGCAAAGTGACGAGCATGGCAACAGGAAAAGCCCACTCGACAAAAGATTCAAGGAGGCAAAGAGTTAGAAAGGCGTCCAGAAACGGTTCTAGTAGATCTTTAACTGAACACAATCTTCTGTCTAGTTCTATTGTGATCGAGGCTCCTAAGGAATCAACAGAGGTATGTCCTTGTTTTCAGACTTTTGTGGCTGAATTAGCTTCTTTTGTATCAAAGAAAAGAAGCCAATCTTTATACACTAATTTGCAGTGGTAGGATCCGAAATAATTTAAATGTTATGCTTTTTCTGTAGCTCTCAAAAGAGAATGTGGAAGCAAAAACTATTAAGAATGAAGAACCAAAGTTCCAACCATTCACAGGGAAGAAGTACACATTGACAAGCTGAAGTTGCTGCTTCCTGATTTTCAGTCAAATTTTCTTTTCAACACTGCATGAGCCAAAACAGGCATAATGGATTATTTACCATAAGATTTTTCACCTTTTCTTGTTTTTTAACATTAGTGATTGAAATATCAATTTATTCATGATCTAATAACTATTCTTTTGATCTGCAAAGTTTATTATATAAGGTCAATTGAAATAAATATTAGTTTAGTTGATTGTGTAGCTGAATTTTAAGAAAATCTTTCATTGTATGGTATGACACCAATATTTACACCGTTTGGAACGGATAAAATCAGAAAAGAGTGGAAATTGCAGGAGTATGCAGCTTGCTTCTTGTGGAGCTGATCATTGTGTGAGAGTGTTTGAGGTTAATGCAGGTTAAACTAAACTAGATTATGATTCTTGTATTTATATTGACAGAATTTTGTAATTGAGTCAATTTTTATTGATGAAAAAAAGAAAAAAAGAAAAAAAAAACCTGATACCCCTGTAACCTAAAGAACCATAAATCTGGGAGATTAATTCCATGAAAGAAGTGCTTGGTCATCTTTTTGGTGTGTGCTCTGCTCAGGGAATCACATACTGTTATCTTTCATAAGGGGAAATCCAAACATTATAATGATTGGGGTTCATACTCCTCTTCTTGGTTTCAAATTTCTATTAATTACTTCCCATATTCATAGTTTGTCATTGTTGAATATTCTGTCTATAATTCATATGTAATCTTTGTAAAAACAATGCAAAAAGATGAGAAACAAAACAGAGAACACATTAAGAAGCTCGCACAACCTTGTTGTGCACAAGTTGTGTTTGTTCTCACTAAGAGACAACTGCAGAAGCTTTAAAGATAACATAGACTGCATTTTTGCTTTTCATGCGATTCCTAGTTAGTTGAATGAATCTTATAATAACCATTATTAATATTTATTTTGTACTACAATTCATGCTATTTCTTAGTTCACCTTGTTATAATGACCAGCTGCAGTTTGTGGACTTCATCTTGTCCTCACTAGAGGTAGATTCCGAAATCACAGGGTATGCTTCATGGGTGCCAAGTCTCAACTGCCTTCTCTGGTCCCAGAAGGATCAGAATAGGGTTCTTCGCCAAGAAAATATAAGTTTGTACTGTATTCTTGCCTGGCATAAACCTGACATATATGCAGTCAAATGAATCTACAATATAAACTCAACATAAATTAACTCACTATTTCTGCAAGACTACATGATACTAGTCTTTTAGATTATCTCAGTCGTTGCTGGTGGAAGCTTTAGCAGTTAAATTAACTCAAAGAGAAGGAGAATTAATTCAAGAGAAGTTTGGAAGTGAAAAAGCTGGCAAACTTACTCAAGCAAGTCATTGGATGGCATTTTGAAATTGCATTTAGATTCTTTAGGTCAATGTTTCTTTTAACCTCCTTTCTTAGTAACTTCTCCTCTCTCTCTCTCTCTCTCTCTCTGGGTTTGGGCGGGGGTGCATAATTATCGACTCACCTAATTTTGGGATTGAGATTGAATTCATTCCCAAAAAGCATACTAAATTAGGCTCCCATTTATTACATTTGCATCACTTACTATATGATACAAAAACTCAAACATGCTCCTCAAACGACCAACCAGCGTTCGTTCGAACGGTGAGTGAGTCGTCCATTCCAACGGATTTGCTGATTTTGCCCATGAGTTCATTGCCCCATTTCTGGGCGCATAATAGGTATTTTATGTTTCCCTACGAGTCATTGTGTCTAAAGAACAAATTAATTAAACAAGTCATGTTTTCCCATGAGTCATTGTGCCTTTTCATACCAAATCTGAACCAAAGACCCAAAGAGCCAGCTCACATACATATTATATGTGTGTATGCAGCGTGATTAGCATGGCCTTCCAACTCTGTATAATAATCATCAGTTGATTATAGCCCTACTGAGCCTCGGAATAAAATAATACATGATTAACACAATCAGTTTAGCACACTAATTGAAACTGATTAAACAAGTCATGTTTCCCCAAAGTCATTATTGCTCCTTCCTGCCAGATATGACCCCAGAACCCATGGCCCTCCAACTCTGTATAATAATCACCAGTTGATTATGACCCCACTGAGCTAAAGAATAAAATAATAGGTGATTAACACTGTCAGTTTAGCACACTAATTGATGCCAAAAAAGAGAATTTCATTAATTTATAATCACAACAAAAGCATCTACATCATTTGAATATGACAGGCATGGAATGGGGATGACGAGATCCCAAGAACATGATTTCTTCTCCCAAACTAATAGGTGATGACATACATCTAAGCTGTCACAGGTGTCTCCACTGTGAGCTTGCCAGTAGTGTATCCATCTGCCTTCGTGTCAGCTTCCCATAGCTCTGGTAATGCTTCCCTAATATTGTGGATGCTTTCTAATGCATAATCTGCACCTTTAACTCTCTGAGAATGGCCAACCTACATACATTATTCAATAATAAGAGAAAATAGTTAGCTACCAGATTGGCATAAGATATGTCTGAGCAAGTGATAACCTTCATACATGGTACAAAATTTTTTTATGACTTACCAGCACAGTGTGAAGACCTACATGTTTTCCTGACTGTATGTTGCGGACACTATCATCAAAGAACATCTGAAAAACAAGAAATTTCAATTATAATTTAGCATAAAACGTAAAATAGAAAGTAACCCAGAAGAATCAACATTGAAATTCTAAGGAAATCAACTTACGGTTCTCTGAGGGTTGATGTTGGCTATCCTGAGAGCCCGTTCAATGGCATCTTCTGAGGGTTTGCAGACAATTGGTGTCTTTGGTAATACTGACCCAGGATTGGGTTGACAAAAATGCCCAATAATGTCAAAAATTTTAGTGCTAGTACTAGTGGTTGTAGAAGCAGTAGTGGTAGTAGTAGTTAATCCTGCAAACTCAATGTCATCCTCATCATCAGAAACGGTGCTCTTGTGAGTGGGATTCAGAGTCTCAAAGCAGATAATCCCTTCAAAACAGTCTTCCAATCCAAGTCTGCTAAGTGCTTTAGCCGCATGGACCTTGTCTGCGTTTGTGAAGATCTAATTTACAGAGCAAACGGAGATAGATTGTTGTAAGAAAACAGCTCTACAATATACCACCTTTTACCACAATCCATTTGGTTCTGAGGAACTTACAACTTTCCGATAAGGCAAGCTTAGCAAAAGACTTCTTAAAACTGGGTCTGGTTTCAAATTTTCGTAAGGCAATCGCCCATGAACAAAACTGTAAATCAGGAAAGAAAAAGGTCAATCACCTTTGTCAAATACAAACCATCTTATTATAAAATTATTATCATTTTTAGCAATATATAAAGAGGGTGGAAAAATAAGAGAGACTTCCCCACCTGTGGTACTCATCATAGTCGAAATCATAGCCAATTGCCTGAAGAAGAGAAACCCCATTAATCATTGTAAGTCAATCCGCTATTACTTTCATAAATAAAAGAAAATGACAAGGAAAGAAATCAAGCCATACTCTAAGACCAGCCATGGTTGTCCCATAATTCTTGTACAGTAGGTTACACAAGTCAGGGATTTTGCTCTTCTCTATGCCAAGCTTTTCAACCATATAATCTAGAAAATAAATCCATATGAACTTAGAAACATAAATTTTGAACAATATAAAGGAGAACAATAAGGAATAATAACCATGCAGACTTACCTTGAATATTCTTGAGGCATGATGTTGCCAAACCAGAACTAAGGGGATATAGAGTGTCATCTAAATCTGCATATTTAAGCAGAGAGTTAATAATCCCTCTCTGGAGTAATCCAGGGCGAAAACCAAATGTTCTGCCGGAAAAAAAAAAAAAAATGCTTACCAAACAGAAGGCAATCATATTTTGGCCTCTGAACCTGCCTGTAGCGGTCCTCGAATTCCATTTTGATCTAAAAGAGCTTAAATAGACAACGAGAAGGCGTTAGCACCAGGCACAAGAATAATTTAAACCCACCCAAGCTAATATTAACATTCATCTTATATCTCAATCTACAGATTTTCATTGATTGAAAAATGAGGCCTTAAATCTTATAACCCATTGACTCTAATTACCACCAATAAGAATAAAAAGAAGTCCAGAATCTAGACGGATGGGCAATCTGTGGCCAAACGCAAGTGGTTGGGATGGGGGCCATGTTGAGTTTATAAATGGACAATCCACAGCCAGTCAGCCACAACTACATAATGAATTAGGAGAAGGTGGACCAGTGACACAAGGTTTGAAGTTTTGAATAAATTATTGGACATACATCTCCTAACTCAAAAGTTTTATTTAATTAGAAAATAAATAAATAGCTGTCAACAAAATAAATTCCCCCAACAGATTTAAAAGGCAAGCATAAAGCCATAAGAACAAATATTTAGACAAAGTTCATGTGATAGACACAGCCCTTTACTCATAACCATAAGGATTTTGTGAAATAAAGGAAGAAACAGAGAGGAGAGAAAAGTTAAATTGAGAAGATAATATTTAATTTATAAAAAAATAAAAAAATAAAAAAAAAATAATAGATAAAAAGTAAAAAAGAAACTCCAAGAATGAAGTCAATGAAAATATATATATATAAAGACATGATAATATAAGGCCAGCCTTACGCAAAGTTGCGTAAGGTCGGCTCCATATAGCTAATTTTAGATAACAGTTCATAAAACTGACCGTTGGATTAGATGTCCCACCTCTGTATGTCATGCCTGCAAAAAATCACAGTGATCTGACGGTTGGTTTTTGAAATATGTTATTATGAAATATGTAACTTATTTGTTCTTCAAAATATCACCATTTTTTTAACGGCAGTTATTTCAAAAACCAACCGTCAGATCACTGTGATTTTTTGCAGACATGACATATAGAGGTAGGGCATCTAATCCAACGGTCAGTTTTATGAACTGTGATCTAAAATTAGCTATATGGAGCCGACCTTACGCAACTTTGCGTAAGGCCGGCCTTATACAAAAGGCTCCATCAATTAACAAGAAAATGCACATTTGGACCTCAAAAGAAGAGAAACTGACAATTTGACATTATAAATTTCATTTAAAATTGTATATTTTTTAGCCAAGCTTATAAGAAAATCCTCAAATTAGTAGGAAATTGAGATAAAACTCAAGGCACTCACAACTCAAGAATGAAGCACTCACAGACACACAGCAATCCACTCACTAAAATTGATACGGAAATAATTCAAAGACCCCACTTTAAGATCCAAAAGAGCACTACGCTCACTCATTACAAGAAGTAAACCTTCATAACACGAGAGAGAGAAAGAGAGAGAGGAGGTGAGGTACAGCCACATGGAAAAACAGGTGTTGTTCTTAACAAAATTTATAACCATAAATGGAACAGAATCCAGAAACCAAACAGAAAACCCCTAAATTTCGAACCCCCAACTCATCATAATAGCTTAACCAGAATAAAATATAGCAAAAAAACCTACAATTCTGCCATATTTATCCATTTCTATGGATTCAAAACATCACAAAACCTTATCTCAAAACAAATTTCTTGAAAAAACAAAGTCTTCATTTATATCAGACTAAAAACCTTCGAAGCATTGTCACTGAAACTCTTATATTTAAAAGAATCAATTTTCCATCTCAGACGAAAATGCAAGAATACACAAATAACATTGCAGGAACAAAACGTACCAGGCTCAAATGGCCAACACCAGAGAGAAAGAGAGAAAGAGAGGGGGGGGGGGGAAAGGGAACTTTTAGAGAGAGAAAGAGAGTAATGCGAAGAGATTGAATGATGGAGGGAGGGAGAAGGAGGTAGAGGCGGAGATGGGCTTATATAGGCAAGCCGTTGCATTTTAAAATTTCAATTACTTACTTAAAATTAAATCAAATCTAATTTAATTTTTTTTAAATCAAATTGAGGCAGAGTTTATTACTTCCACGTTTCGAACGTTAAACCAATGGTTTGACAAAAATAAATTTAAAAACAAAGGACACGTTAAACCAAAGATCGAGGTCGTACTTTCTGGACTCTATATCTCGTCAAATTTCTATTTTGCCACGCTTTATGACCTTCGCATGGACCAATTCACCCTCTTGTTTACCAATATTTCGGATCTACCCTTCACATTGAAGTTCCCTATGACCCATGGTGTGTACACAAAAGTGGTCTTAAAAAATGAAAATATGTCAAAATAGTTTTAAGAGAAATTTGTTTCCAAATAAATTCTTTTTTCTTTTATGTGTTTGAATTAGAAAATTTTATTGAAAGTAGGAATACAGGCTAATAGCCTAACAGATACTAGATAATTGATAAATCGTCTATATTAATTAATGATCAAGTAATTTCGACTGAATAACATAAAATGTTTTTAAAAATTTATTTTTTTTAAAAGAGAGAGAAAGAATTTAAATAATATTGTTTCGCAGTTTGTATAAAATATATTTGA
Source organism: Hamamelis virginiana (assembly GCA_017140935.1). Classification (NCBI taxonomy): domain Eukaryota; kingdom Viridiplantae; phylum Streptophyta; class Magnoliopsida; order Saxifragales; family Hamamelidaceae; genus Hamamelis; species Hamamelis virginiana. The sequence continues at coordinate 38,696 of JAESVK010068243.1, forward strand.
GATCTAGAAAACATTTTAGTACTTGGTTAATTTGGAACGCAAATGACAATATTTTTGTCAAAACTGCATTTGAAACACATATCTTGAATTTTTTTTATTAACTTATGTGACCATGCCAATTAACTGATGAAGAACACTATGCCCTAGGGGAGGGATTGAGAGGGGGAAGTAAAAGTGCAGGGATGGGGGTAGGTACTATGCTTGGTATAGCAGTGTGAACAGGAAGGAGGAAGAGGTGGAGGGAAAGTCCACTCATCCTGTGATTAATTTTTATTCATCCAAAACTGGATTAATTAGAGGAGTGAAAGTTTATTTTGTGAAAAGACATAAATAACCTTTATTATTTTCAGTATTGACTACCAAACATAGAGAGATAAAATAGTAAAGCAAGTAATTAAGTATGTGTATATCATCTTTCTTACTTATATACCAAACAATTAGAAACTAAAAATGAAAACTTTCTTTCTATTATTCTACCAAACACTACATAAGAATAAAAAAAGGATGCCCTTTTTCTCTTACTTTGGGATGCACGATCAATTAAAAGAGGGTACCAAACACACAGAGAGGTAAAATAGTAAAATAAGTAAGTAATTCTAGGTATCTCATCTTAATTACTTACTTACATATCAAACAATAAAAATAAAAATAAAAGAAAAGAAGAGAAAGCCTTCTTTCTATTATTCTACCAAACACTACATAGGAAGAAAAGAGGGGGCAGGGGCGGAGCCAGGATTTTGTAACAGGGGGTGCCAATTTAAAAAAAAAAAAAACAATTTCAACGATACACTAACTTTCAATAGTTTTTATGATAATCTTTTTTATCATATTTACTTAGATCAAACAATTACAACACACAAATAAATTAATTAATATTATTAAAACATCCAATCAATCCATAAATAGAATTTTTAATTAGTCGGGCACTGACAGCTTGAACATTGGTCTCGTTGCTTGGCATAAAAAAAAAAAAAAAAAAAAAAACGCACCCCAACCCTCCTATCACCAATACATATATGAAATATATAAATAAATAAAACACTTTAGTTTCAATAACTAGAGTTATTTTTATTCAATTGCACTCAAGGAAATAATTAATGAGAATGTGATGTACGTTGATTGATAAATACACTGCACATTGAATTGATGCATTCTATTAATTTCAAGAACACATCTTCCAAAGATTAAGCTAAGGGAGATAACTTGAACATTTATTGCACCAAATATTTGACATTAGCGTCTATTTTGGGCTTAATTATGTGGGCTGGAATACTACTTTCACAAAAGAAGTAAAAGCAATCAAATCTACATAGACATATCAACTTAAATTAAGGGCTAGAATTCTAAAAAATAAATAAATAGACTTATAATTCACCTAATAATTAAGGGCAATTCTATTTGTCCTTCCTTTTAATTTTGTCCTATCTCTTTGTCCTTCCTAGTGCAAATGACAAACTTAGAACAACTATTTTGAAAAATCGATCGTTGGATTTGATGCTCCACTTATATATCATGAATGCAAAAAATCACATTGATCCAAACGGTCGGTTTTTCAAAAAATAGATTGTGATGGTTTTTTTACAATTTTTTCATTGTTGTTTATAATTTTTTAATTTTCAAAATTGCAAAAACTGACAATCGGATTAATGTGATTTTTTGCATTTATGATAAGTATATTTCAAGAATTAATTAATATTCTTTGTTGGGCTCAAATTCCTCCCAATAGAGTTGTTGCAAGTGGTTCTCCTATAAATTTAAGGGCATGTTTGGAATGAATGGGGGGTGCCATGAGAGTATGTTTTGATATTTTACCATAATTAAATATATATTAAATAAAATAGCATAGGCATAAAATAGGTACTTTTGAAAACTTGGGGGGTGCCATGGCCCCCCTTGCTTTGGCTGTGGCTCCGCCCTTGAAAGGGGGACACCCTTTAGAAAGGAGATGCCCTTTTTTCTTACTTTGGGATGCACAATTAATTAAAAAAAAGTGAGCATGCTAACTTTAATTAAAGACATCATAATATTTTTAATTAATTGTGGGATACCAAAAAAAGAAATCCTTCCATGCATGGTATGTTCTTTATTTCCACTTTTTAATCATTACAACCAAAAAGAATATAAAGTTTTTCTTCTTGCATATTACATTTACAAACAAATGGAAAATGTGCACACCAAAGTTGAGTTCTATTCTTGTATTTCAAGTAGACCTAACACTTTCTTTTCATTGATGCTGGTTTGGCATCAATACCCCACCCATTGTTTCAAGTAGTGCTCTTCTTTTTTCTTTTTTTTGGTAATAAAATAGTTTGAAGTGCTGAGTTGTATATAATTGTCCACACCCATGTAGATAGATGGACAGGCCAACTTAGGTTAGCCCTCTCTTAAATTATCCATAACAGGGTTGGGCTTGGATTGACCTATGGTAAGACTAAATTAGGGTAGGTGTGTCCTAGAAAAAGAGGTTGCAGCATCCCTCCAAAAAATTTAGGCACATTCTTTGTAAGAAAGTGGCCAATTGGGATATGATTGCAGATATTTCTAAGCCTTTTGGCTGGTATGAAGAAAGATGTGCCATTTGGCCAGTTGGCTAAGCTCATCATTGAGGTACCATTTTGGCCAGTTGGCCTTTTGTCTACAATATAAAAGAGTGAGGTACTATATGGCCATTGGCCAGTACTATAAAGTGATTTCCTATGTACTGTCATGAGATAGTTGTAAAGTATTAATCTGCTTTTTTATAGTACTAGATTGTCTTTTGTGAACTGTTCTTGGTCAGTTCTGCATTTCAATGTCACAAGGTTAAAAAAAAAAAAAAAACTAAAAAAAAAAATGTATTGCTGTAAATTAGAGAAATAATGTCATACCACATCACTGTCAAATTATATTGTCAATAATATCTCTCCATCCTGACTCAGTGATAAAACCTTATGGGTTGCCTTTCAATTTCATCCTTCTATTTTATATTTTACACAATAAGTTTTTTCTGTTTGAATTTATAACTCTAGAAATGATCCTATAGCATATGTTTCCTTTAACTAAAGTGCGGGTTATTAGATGATTGCAAGATACAAATTTTAAAAAATTGGTTGTTGGATTAAATACTATTATTATATATGTTATGCATACCAAAAATTACAGTGATCCTACAGTCGATTTCTAAAAAATATATTTGTGATCATTTTTACGGTTACAGTTTTATACAATCTGTATGTTGAGATAGAAACATCATATAATTGTAATTTTTGACATACATGACCTCCATAAGAAGAGTATCTAATCGAATGATTGGTTTTAAAAATATATATTGCACAATTAATTAAAAATTATCATGCTGACTTTAACTTAATATATTTGCTCATGATCGGGATTATTTATAGCTCAATATAAAACTATATTTTTTTTTTTTGATGACCGGGTGTCCGGGCCAGCTTACGCGTACCTCGACTAATCTCGGGGCCCTGAAGTTAACGATCTGGTAAGCCCTCCAGTGGCCCCAAGAGTTTAGCACGAGTCGAACTCAGGACCTCCGCTTCATGAGGCGTGGTCCCTCGCCAACTGAGCTACCCCTTGGGGTTATAAAAAAAAAAACTATATTCATAATATTAATCTTTTTATTTATTTAATTTTTTATGTAATTAGCCTGAGCTTTAGCCTTTAGGAGGATGAGTAGGGTTTGAACTCAAATGTTCCTTATATGGAGTATCTAGTGCCAATGTCATTGTTGCCTTCATTTCATAGAATGGAGGGAGGCTTAGAAATTTAAAATAGATTATAATTTCTTCTATGTTTTTTTTTTTTTTTTTTTTCTAAAGAAAGTATTTAAGTATTTTCACTTTGGTCGGTTAGCTCTCAAACTTTTTAAAATTTTAAATCTTAAATAATTTATTTATTTATTTATTTTTACGTACGAGATTTAATGGACGACTGCATATTTGATTAAGAAAACCAGGGGTTAAATTACTATATATTCAATTGTCTACTACCTTCATAATTAAATTATATATATATATAGAGAGAGAGAGACCCGCATTTTGATTTTATTGTAGGTTTTCTATTTTGATGATATCATTCACATTCATAATAAATTCTTTATTTTTTTAAAAAGGGTTAAATGTGAGAATATAAAAATTAGCTCGAGCACAAGACCCTTGCTAGTTGCCAATATAGGAATATAGGACTGCTATTTGCGAATTGGGAATGCTTCCATTTAACAGAACATATGATGCATGACAACACTAAGATATTTACCAAGTTGGGTTGTTTGAACAATTTAAATAAATAATCATGTATATATAGGAAGTCTATTATAAGTTGCACTTTATATAAAGTTGTGCCAATTGACCTGAATATGGTCAATCACAAAATGAAATTTAAAAAATCAACTGCTAGATTATATATCATTCTTATGCATATATCATGCTTGTTAAAAATTACAGTGATCCAACCGTTGGTTTTTGAAAATTATCACTATGAAAAACTATAACTTTTTTATTCTTCAAAATGTTACCAGTTTTTTCACAATTGGTTCTTTCAGAAACCGACCGCTGGATCATTATGATTTTTGTCATGCATGGCATGCATAACATATGTATCAAATTCAAATAATCGATTTTTTAAAATCTATTTTACAATTAGCCCTAATCAAATTGCGTGAAGTACAGCTTACAATAAACTCCATGATATGCCTATATTGTATACACATTCCTATAATTGCTGTCATTGAAAAAGTGAAAATGACAAAGCAAATGTAGACCATGACAGAACTCCTTTCTTTGTTTAATGTAATGGAAGGGAAATAATTGGTGCCCTAAGATTACATACTAGGGAAAAGAACAAAGGAAGCAGATGGAGATGGAGAAAGGGCAGAGAAAGGAAGATGGAGAGACCCATCACCCATGTTTAGTCGTTCTTTCCCATTCACATATCCTTAAAATATAGGTGCATGTTACGTATTCGAAAAGGAACATTGCAGTGGAGGTGGGCTGGTTTTGTATTGAAAGGACCATCTGTTTAACTCTTTCAATTGAAATCTTCTTCTTTCCTCACTCAATTATTCCAACCACCTGGGCTGTCCATGACTGTGACCCTTTTTAATATTATTATTAGGGCTGCTATTATTGTCATTATTATAATAATAGAGGGGGTGGGGGGCGGGGGCTCTCTCTTCCTCCCAGCTTCCGGTAGGTGAGTTTGGTTGACTGGGAAAGCTACAGTACGTAATACAAATCATTAGCATTGTGTGTGACAGCATTAATCAAAATTAATATAAGAATGTAACATGTATATATAATGCTTGTCATATTTTACACGAAGTTGATTTGTTTATACGACCCATTAACACGCGACTAGAACCTAACATGAAGTTAATTGATGTGAATTTATGTGAATCGCATTTGAGTTAATTATAATTGTGTCAATCCGGCTACCTAATTCGTATAATAAAGAGATCATTTTCATATTAACCCGCTTAACTAGCTTAACCCGAATTGACCCGTTTAATAATCATCTTATATGTTGAGAAGATTATGACATGATATCTACTTATTTCATTTATGAACCATTTATATATTGTGTAAATACATATACACATAATATTACATCTTTCTTATTTTCCAAAACTTGATTTACGTACACAATAATCTATATGTACATGAATTATTTCAAATATTTTTATTTAACTTGTAAAAAAAAAAAAGAGGTAAATATGTTTATTCAAGTCATATACATATATAACTAAAACATGACATGATTATTGAACAGGTTTCACGTGTCGTACGTGATTATTGAACAGGTTTTACGTGTCATGTTGTATTTTACCTGTTTAACAATCAAATGATGTTCATATGAATTGACACGTACATTCAAATATCTATAATTAGACAACACGGACATAAATTAGGCGTGCGGTGGGGCTAATTGCTAGAATCTTAGGGGGGTTTTGGATCCTTGGATGGGTTTTGTTCTCATTCGGAAAATTCACTAGTGTGTGTTGCTTGATTGGGGTAATATAATGGTGGCATGGCCAGGGATTATGACTTAACAAACCTAATAATACAGACACCTGCAAAATATCTTTTTGAAGATTTGGATTTTAAAATTTGATAATAAAATCGTGATGGTGCCAAGTACATGGTGGTGCAATTTTAATTTATTTGTTACAAAAGCAATAATGTATTACAATTTTAAACTTTTGAGTCATTATCCATAGAAATTAGTCGTACTTGGCCACACGACTGCTCTTTAGAGACAGGTTCAAGCTCAAGCTTGCTTGAACTTTACCAAAGTCAATAATTCATGAATGATTAAGCTAATCGATTCAATAATTAAGAATAATTATTGCAGATATAATAAATTGAAAAAAATTCCATTCTTCTACCGGTATCGGCTTCATATGATGAATAAATAAAGTATGACTCAATTTTTCGAGCTTTAAATAATGCAGAGTGTGCAATTATTTTTCCCGTATTTGAGGATTTGTTGAAAGATATGTTCACATGTCTCATTGATGAAAATTTAAAGAATAAAATTATGATGAGGATATGTTTAATCATTTCAGTATTTACATTGTATGAGACGAATAGCGCAAATACAAACAATTTTCTTCTGAGACCATTGGAAGACCCTCATTTTAACACATTTTACGCTTTTTTTTTTCATTATCCATGGAGGGATATCCTAACTTTTGGTTAGACTAGTCCATTTTGGTCTAACCTTAAAACCCACATCAAAAGAAAGTAAATAGAAACGGCAGGTCAAAACTGAGATTTACACATTTAATTTACATTTTCTCCTCTTTTTTATTTTATTTATTTGAATCTTGAAAAGAATGACGGAAATAAAAGAAAAATACTAACAATTACTTTAAGATGGAATTCATTTCTAAACATTTTATAGTCTTTTGATTCAAATAAAAGCTTAAACAGTAAAACTCTGAAAGCCAAACAAGAATTTTTTTTTCTCCCAAAAACCATTTCCCGACCCTAGTTTTCCCAAACCCAATCACAATCGAGCCATAGTACTTCTAAGGAAAAGTACTTGCAAACCAGGCAAAAACTTTTAGTACATTTTAGTATTTTACACATTAGTTTATAATTCTTTTTTCTTAAATAGCAAAAGTTTGAAAGCCAACAAAGGAAAAAGAAGAGGAAGAGAAAAAAAAGAAATACATGACGTATGATTTGTTTGCATGAGTACATAAAAGTGTTTTTTAAGAAGGGGGGGGGGGGGGGAAGGGATTAGAGGTGGGAGGGAGGTTTAAAGTAAACTATTGATTGGACATTGAACAATCTGTACTTTATGTGATGCTTATTAAAGCTTGTTAATGGGCACCTTTTAGAAGTTTATACTAATAATTATAACTTAATCAAACAAATTAAGAGTCATATCAAACGACAACAATACCGCAAAAATTAATCCACTAGTCAAGGTTAAGATAACTACCCACACTTTTGAAGGTTGGGTTAACCAAATTATCGAATGTAGTTCAAGGCTACTAGTAGCATGGGTTGGTGTGACGGCTAATGGCCTTGTAACTCAGTGACATTCTTTTCCCATCTTATAAGAGAGGTTTCAATTTCATGTATCGAACACAAAATCTTCTTTGATGACTTAATCCCCTAAACAATAAATTTGGGTATTACAATTGTATAAAATAGAATTTCAAAATTACTACAAGCCTACAACCAAAAATCTAAAAACTTCTTACAAGAGAGAGATCTTGAGTTTAAGTATCGAGACAGAATCCTCTGTGATGGCTTAAACCCCTTAGATAATAAATTTGGTTCCTATATACAGTCGAAAATCGTAGAAATCTCTTATAAACAAGAGATCTCAAGTTCGAGTATTGAGCTAAGAACCCTCCGTGACAACCTTATCTCATAAATATTTTTAAAATAAAAATTCCAAATTGCTACAGCCAAAAACCCTAAGAATGATTGGTGATAATGAATTATTTGAGTTAATGGGACTTGGGAGAGAATCTTGAGTCTACTTTTGCTTTCCAACAAGGAGGCCATTTACATTTTGTGTTCGTGACAGGCCATCCTATATGCTTAAAAAGCAACAATGGTTTGTCCAGTAAGATTTCCAAGAAGCCCACTTACCTCAATTATCAACAAACACAGCCTAATGCAAATGTAGTCCCATCACAGAAAGCCACTCAAAATTGGAGAGTCCCATCCTAATCCCCCAATGAGCGAAGATACATTTGATTTCTTGATTGATGATCATGGTTTTGTCCCATTTGATTCAACATAAAGCCCTACATTTCCTAGTCCCTTCACTAATCAATTCATTTCGTCCATTCAACTTCAAATCAAAGAACAATTATTAATGAAATAAAAAATATATTTTAAAAAAAAAAAAAAAAGAGAGTTCCAGTCAAACACCCTGCTGTCACATCCATTGGTAACACTTGCTTGAAAAAGAAAAAAGAAAAAGAAAAAAAGAAGTACCCCAAACATGACAAAGAGTGGCCTCATTGGTGATGATTTTTTAGGCAACATTACGTGGCTAAAACTAGAGATAATGGGCTAGGAAAAGTTGTGCAGGTGCAGAGGAGTTCTTAATTTGTCACCCTCTCACAGGCTCACAGCGTTTTGAGATCCAAAATAATTGGAAAAGGAAAAGATGGGATAGGCATTATCATCATAATTGCACCACCACGAAATGCATCTTAGGTTGAGAAACTTTGTTGCAAGTATGCGCTATTATTGTGTTTTGAGCAAAAGATAAAAAGCATAATTAGAGAGCCACCCA
>JAESVK010068245.1:7549-18097 GCA_017140935.1 Hamamelis virginiana
TTTGGCAGACATGATATACTTGAAAAGATTAACTAATCCAATGGTCGGTTTTTCAAAATATCTGTCTTATGTGATAAAATGGTGAGTGGACCTTAACTTAATTTAATGACCGGTCCTTAAATGATCATTTGTGTTAGATACAAATCTGAAGAGATATTTTCTAATAAAGCTTTATAAGTAATGATGTATATCTCAAAAAATTGTCCTAAAAGAATATTCCAAATGAATCATAATTTTACACTTATTTTGGAGAGAGAATTCACTAAAAAGAGAATGATTAGATCATTTGAAACATCATTTGAAAGACACTTTTGGGATAAATTTTTTTGGAATATAAAGCATTTTACAAGTTTTAATATATGTATCAAAATAAACTTGGAAAATACTTTATACCCCAAAAAACTTGTCCTAAATGTGTCTTCCAAATAATGTGGCGGATGATCTAACTATTTTTTTAGTGAATTTTCTCTCCATAATAAATGAAAAGTTATGATTCATTTGGGATATCTTTTTGGGGGCAATCTTTTGGGATATATAGTATTACTGAATAAATGAAGGAATTTACTCAATAATTTTTTTTTCTTTTTTAGCTTTTTTATTATTTGCCAAACAATAGAATTCTTACTCCACTGTTCTTATCCCTAAATTTCTAATTTTAATAATTGAGTGTTGATGCACATTCATGAGATGATACTTGGGATCTCTCTCCTTAAGGCGAGAATAAAGGCCACTAAGTCAGTAGATCTAGAGGTGTGCAAAAATCCGCCCAACCCGCCTTACCCGCTCGACCCCACCCGAACTAGCATGTAACCCGTGGTTACATATCCCATGGCTGGTGGGGTTGGGTGGATGAGATAGAATTTATATGAGTCGGGTTGGTTAGTGGGTACCAATACCAAAATCCGCTCAAGACCCGCCACCCCGCCAACATATATAAATAAATATATTTATATATATAAATAATAAATTTACATAAAAAATGATAAAAGATTCTTGTTACAAATTCTTTAAAAAAAAAAAAAGACATGTTAGAAAAGTTAGAAAACAAAAACCCTAGAGGCCAAAGAAAAATACCTGCTATATATTTATAGTTATTTCTTTGCAATCAAATTGCACTATAAAATGTTGGGTAGATCCTCTAAGGCATTTAAATGTTATAAAATGGTGATATGTTTGTTTTTCATCGTATTCAATGTTTAAATGCAATTGGAATCACATCTATGCATGAGGTGTATCTCTTTCTATTTTGTTTATTATCTTTTCCAATTGATAAGCATTCTTCATCGATCCCTTTTGCTTAGGGAATTCCTATAAATTTTGAGCAAAATTTCATCCCATTGTCAAATATTCTCACCATATTTTATATGAATGTACCCCCTAAATTTTCTTTTTTATTTATATTAATATGTTTATACTTTCAATTAATGTGCAAAGCATCATTTTTATAATTTTCGTATTTATGTTTTAAACAGCTTTTGGAGGAGTCCCATGTTTGAATTATAGTTTAATCATTAAATAACACAAAATTGCATTGTTAGATACGAATTTGAGATATCTTTGCCTGTTAAAATGAGTTTAGAGATTTTAGGTGTCTATAAAAAAATTTATTATTGATTGATCTGCCCTGCTCAATCCGTCCACACGCCGATTGGAATTAGTCCATCTTTTCAACCAACCCCACCATTTGTTAAGATGTGCAGGTTGGTTAGCAATTGGGAGGATTAGTCACTCATCAATGGCGGTTTGATTGACGGTTTTACCTTCTTCCACTTGCCTTCAACCGACCCGTGCACACCCTTAAATAGATCATTGGCAAATTTACTCTTCATTTTTACCATTTTAGAGAGAGAGAGAGAGAGAGAGAGTTGTTGGAGTAAAGGAAGATGGAGGAACTATATTTAATGGTATTTTTTCACTGTTGAAGATGGAGAGTTTTTTTTTTTTTTTTTTTAACTAATTGGTAAATGTGCTGCACCACGTACGGAAATTTTGGACGGAAAATGCAGCATTTTCCTTTTTCCAATTCACTGTATCTAAAATTTTTAATATATGGGAATTACACCAGGATCCATCGACAAACAAATCTTATATTCCATCAAATGATTACTCGTTATGATTATGATGTAAATTTCTTTCGAATGTTAAGTAAAAAAAATTTTATGGGTTAAATCAGGCAAATTGAATTGACCTAGAGAATTAGTCACCTCAAAATTAAAATATAATAATATATTAAAGGCAATTAGGCAGGCCGGCCTAATTGACCTAGAGTTTTGGCATGTAGAGCATTGACATTGGTGAGCGAGTGGGATGCTTTACTAATCTAGCGTATCTTTACGACTTTGACTCTTTACAGCGTTTTAGACTTCTAGAATTGAGAGTGATTAACGCTGCAACTTGTGGAGTGTTCTTGACTATGTCAAATGTCCAATTCTCATTGTAGTGGACGACTTTTATTTATTTTTATTTTATTTTATTTTTCAAAAAAAATCATATTACAAATGCCTTCTACCGACCATAAATCACTCCAACTGTGTCCACCTATCCGTGGTGCATGTCTTCGAGCCAAGAGATTGGGTTGCATATATTTTTTCTATTATAAGGTATACTTTACGTAAATCTGCGTAAAGTAATTTTTATAGAATCAATTTCAGAATATATTTTTAAAAATTGATCTTTGGATTAGATAAACTACTTGCAAATTTCGTGTTCACAAAAAATCATAGAGATCCAACGGTTGGTTTCTAAAAAATTAATTGAAAAAAAAAAAAAAAAACGGTGATGTTTTAAAGAATAAAAAAGTCAGAAATTTTCCCAATTGATTTTCTCAAAAAACCAACAGTGAATCATTGTAATTTTTTATGAACATGAAATTTGTAAGCAATTTATCTAATTCAACAATAAGAAGCGGTCAATTATACCTTATTTTCACATTTTAAAGTTATCACTGACTTAATAATGAAAGCATAATCATATTATCATTCCTCCAAAATCACACTAAAACCCATGATTAGGCAAAATTATCAACTTTAAGAGATGGATTATGTTTATTTTATTCTACCATTCATGGCCATAGAGGCAATCAACAACCAAAATAACTAAATACCCATTACCAATACAATTAAAGAGAATGTATTCCAAAAAGCAGCCACAAAAGCAGAGCATTTAACCACACCCCACAAAACCCCTGCATAGTCCATCTCAATAACTTAAATAATAATACATTAAAAACCATAATCTCATGAACAAATTTGTATTTTGTTTCACATTCGAAGACATGTATTTTAATATCAACACAAAAACATAGCTTTTAACCACACCCCACAAAACCCGTTCATAAATTCCTAAAAATTATGGAACTCCCATCACAAAATTTGAATACATTCAGCCTAGTCCAAAAAACAACCACAAAAACAGAACATTTAACCTCACCACACAAAACTCCTACATAGTCCATCTCAATAACTTAAATAAAAATACATTAAAAAGCATAATCTCATTAACAAATGTGTATTTTGTTTCACATTTGAAGAAATCTATTTTTATATCAACACAAAAACATAGCTTTTAACCACACCCCACAAAACCCCTTCATAAATTCCTAAAAATTATGAGACTCCCATTGCTCAAATTCGAATACATCCAGCCTAATCCAAAAAACATCATCACCAACTTAATTACAAAGAATTATTTGACATAATCTTACCGTTCAAACGAAGTTCGGCGGAATCGACACTGGATTTGCTAGGTTGCTATGTGCGGAATCGATACTGCATTTGCTATGTAGACCTAAATAGAGCATTACAAACTTCTAAACTTCTTTCACTTTAACTGAATGAATGATTGAATTCCATTAGGTTTTATGGATTCGGATTGGGAGAAGAAGAGTTCTTCAAACCGAGTTCCGTAACGCGGAAGCAATAACAATGGAGGAGAATGTGTTCATCGATGAGAGAGAGATAGAGAGCGAGAGAGATGGCGGCCATAGCATATGCTCGATGTAGAATGGCTTGCATGCAGGATGATGGACGAAATGGGTTGGGTTGAATGAGTTTCTTCATTTTGTGGGTTTCTCCTTCTTTTCATACATAAATAAAGAGAGAGAGAGACAAAATGAGTTGGTGGGAGTGAGAAAGTGAGGAATTATAATGCATAATAAATATTTTTTTGTTTTTCATAATTCTTAATTAAGAAAAAAATAAATATCAAATAAAAAAATTCCAACAATTTTCTTTGATTTGACCACGGCAGATTTGTAATGATTAAATTAAAAAAGTTTGATTTGACGGCATTTAATGTGTCATTGGGTATCCTTAATAAAATAGGGTATTGTATCTAACTTTGGGTATTGGGTATTCTTCATAACTTTGGTATTCTTATATTACATGGATGTTTGACCGTTGGAAGGGTATTATGGTAAAAAAAATTACATTTGTCATTTCCAGAAATATGGGTTCAAAGATGTCATTTTTTGAAAATTTGGGTTTATTTTTGGAATTTTTCAAAAAAAAGAAAAAATAAAGAGAGAGAAAAGAAGATAATGGAGCTAGGCTTACCTGTGCCCTTTGTTTAAAGATAATATAAGAGGCTGATGATGATCCCAACGGCCCAAGAGGAGACCAAACTCTTTCATCAATATATTCCCACGACCCCAAGCAATCTTAGGGCCCATTTGGTTGCCTGTAATCAGGCCTGTATTGTGTAATCATATTACATTACAAGATAGAATCTTGTTTGGCCATCCCAAAAGCCCTGTAATGTGGAAATCTGGCCTGTAATTGGAATACCCAATGCACTGTAATTGGAATGCAGATCAAAACGTGGTATTACTGAAGTGATTCCGGATAATGGGTTTAATGAAAATCGATAATGGCCAGCGTGCCCTTTATTTTGAACATCAGCCAATTTGAATGACCGTCATATCCCACCAGCCAAGCATGCTCCTCGTCTACCGACTGTAATCGGACCCGACGATGACCCACTAGAAGCCCCCGAAGATTCCTGCCATGGCGTGTTTGCAGAGGCGGTCTACGACAGAGGAGTAGAAGAAAAAAAAAAGAGGAAGAAGAAGAAGAAGAAAGAAGGAGTGCACAGAGGCGGGTCTACGGCAGAGGAGAAGAAAAAGAAAAAAAAAAAAAAAAAAAAAAAGAAGAAGAAGAAAGAAGAAGATCATGTTTGCAGAGGCGGTGGGTTTTATATATATATATATTGATTTGATCATTTTTTTGATCAATTGGTTGAATGACTTGAGGCGGTGGGTGGTCGGTGGGTTAAATAGCAATTAATTTGATCATTTTTTTTTTTGTCAACAATTAATTTGATCAATTGACTTGGATATTTAATTTCACAAAATTGACCTTTGGATTAGGTGTTCATCCTCTCTAAGTCATGCCTGTAAAAAATCACAGTGATCCAACAGTTGATTTTTGAAAAAATTATCGTTAAATAAATTGTGATATTTTGAAAAACAAATCCATGATGGGGGTATTATGGTCAAATGTTAAGAATTGAGAATTACATTACATACCTATCCAAACGCTCTCCCTGTAATTGTGTGAGTATATGATTTTACATTCCTAACATATCCAAACATGCGAAGGGTAATCACATTACACATTCCCATTCCCCTATAATGTGATTCACCCGTAATCACATTACATTCCATTACGGGCAACCAAACGGTACCTTAGACAGCATTTACGCACAGATGGAAGCAGACAATCCCGCAAAGCAGACTTCATAAAGCGCACAGTCTTTAACAACAACAAAAAGCAGCTGAAGGAGGAAACTGGTTATTTGGCACTCACGACTCCACAAAGAAGACCTCCTTGGATGTGGCAACACCAATAATAATAATAATAATAATAATAATAATAATAATGAGGGGGGTGCTTCAAGGGCCGGCCTTGAGGTTTTGGATGCCCTAGGAGAGCTTCTAAAACAATGCCCCTACTACTTATTGACTAATTTTTTTTTTTTTTCAAAATTTTAGTTTTTGAACCTTAATTTCTCTTAAGCTAAAACCTACAATAATCAATTTACAAAGCGGGTTTTCAAGAGGCTCACCTCGAACCTCCTATCATCATTACAAATATAATTAAACTAATAAATAAGACATACATGATACAACAATCAATTCAAAAGGAGGGTTTTCAATAGGTTCACTTCGAACCTCCTGTCATCATTACAAATATAATTAAACTAACAAAGAAAACCTACAACAATTAATTTAAAAGGAGGGTTTCCAATAGATTCACCCCGAACCTACAGTCATCATTACAATATAATTAAACTAACAAAGAAAACCTACAATAATCAATCAAAAATGAGGGTTTTCAATAGGTTCACCTCGAACCTCCACGCATCATTACAAAAGATGATTAAACTAATAAACAAGACCTACAACAATCAATTATAAATAATATTAGTGACAGCCTCTCACAAACTTGTATATAGACATTCTCAAACAAAGACAGTCATTTAATTCTGAAACATTTGATTAACACCACCGGTGAAGTGGAAAAGATATAAAAGTCATATCATAACTGAGCACAATCAGTATTCCTAGTTTTGCCATCCACATGTAACATAGCCTAATGTCACGACCTTAGTCTTTCACTAAGCCAACCGTGCGGCACTTAAGCTTCACACCACCTTTGTGAACCCTTAAGTAAACATTAAACCCACCCAAGTGTGCAAGCACACAAGCAATCAAGAGAGCACAAGAGAGTTTGAGTGAATGAAAGAGAGCTTTGTATTACACAAGAGTGATTACAAGTGATTTGCTTGGATGGTTTGGCCAAATGGGGCCTCCCCTTATTTATAGGCTACAATGAATGTTCTAGATACTAACTCCACCTCCTCAAATGGAAGTTCCTAGATACCTCCTTCACTAGAACCTTCTAGGACCTAGCATTCTACAAGTATACTTAGAACATGTAAGTATGTACAAAAGAGTTCTAGAACCCTCTAGGCTTATCCAATGTTCCCTAGCCTAGAGTAGTGTAGAACCATGTAGAGAATTTCTGAGAGTTCTAGATCTTTCCAAGGTAAAGCCTCCACGATTCTAGTCATTCGCCCCTTCTAGAACCCATTCGTGACATCCTCCCCCACCTAATCTGGCGACATCCTCGTCGCGTCTTCCTCTTTGAATCTCTTGGTGAGAATGACTATGTTTTGGAGACGAGCTTTGTACATTCACCCAAGATTTGCTACAACTACAAGAGTCTCCGTCCTCTTGCCCTGGTTGCTACTTCCACTGCATGGCTCTTCTCTTTTTCCTCTTGACAGCCTTCGTTGCCTCCTTTCTTGGTGGCAAGCCCATTGGCTGCTGTACCGTATTGCGCTTACCCGTGGCTTTCGTGCCTGTAGGAGGATCACCCTTGTCCACCTTTTGTGCCATCGATTGAGTTGCTGTCCTATTTTTAACACCTCTTACCACTTGCATGGAAGAGGTAACCCTGGCGCTGGACATAGCCCCAGTCTTCATAGGGACTATGCATGATGATCCGTTCTAAAAAATGGCTATGGAGTGCATGAAAGGTATGAGAACTGCCCTGACTTGCCTGAAGAAATCCATTCCCAACACCATCTGGTGGTCGTCCATCTCGGCCACTGTAAAGTTAACCTTCCCACTCCACGAACCAATGCGGATATCCAGCTCTTGCGCTACACCGTGTAGCGGCTTTGCCTCCGAGTTGACTGCCTTGAGCCATCCTCGCCCCTTGGAGGTCCTCAAGCCCCGTCGCTTTGCCTCTCCCATCGAAACAAAATTATACGAAGCCCCAGTGTTTATCAAGGTTTTTGCCGCCTTCCCATTGACACTTGCTTCGACATACATCAGCCCCTTGCTCCCCCGAGCCTTGGGTGCTGTCTTGGCTTCCAAAGCCCCCAACAGTTAGAGTGATCCTAGTTGGACCTCCATTTCCTCACAAACGGGCTCCTGTTTCCGCTCGATCATAGCACTTAATGCTTTCCTCTTTGGGCAATCCCTCATGAGATGGGGGCCATCACAAAAGTAACAAGTCCTTTGGGGGTTGGCTGGCTCCCTTTCCTTGTCACTCACCTTGTCTCCCTTACCTTGATCAGAGTTGCTCTTCTGCCCTTGTGGTTTTGTGTCACTCTTCTTGAACTCTATAAGTGACTCCGCTGCTGCTATGGCAGAGGACAAGTCTTGCACCCCACGACGTTGTAATTCTTGTCTTGCCCAGTTTTGGAGGCCACTCATAAAGTAGAAGAGTTTATCTTTCTCGGATATATCCGGGATTTCAAATAGCAAGTTAGTATATTCAGTGACATACTCTCGGATAGTACCCTTTTGTTTTAGCCACCTCAATCTTTCCATAGCATCAAATAAGGCATTTTCAGGGTAGAAGTGCAACTTAAGATCTTTCTTAAAATCTTCCCAAGTCTCAAGGGTGAACGTACCTTTTTCGATTTCGTCGCTACGCCTACGCCACCACAAGAGAGCATTGTCGATGAGGAACATAGAAGCCGTCAATATCTTGGAAGCATTGTCCTTAATCTTCAAGTTGCGGAGGTAACGCTCCACATTCCATAAGAAAGTGTCTAGCTCCTTTGTGTCCCTCTTGCCATTAAATGACTTTGGCTTAGGAGCATCCACTTTGGGTGTTTCATGAGCACTATGAGCCCCACTCACCACGACACTCTTGCATAAAGCCCAGTCACTTTTCATCTCATTCATTTCTTCATGAAATAATGCCATCTTTGCAAGCATCTTGTCAAGTTGGCCTTGGACATCCCGTCGAAATTCATCCATCACTGAGTTCAAGGTGCCCTGCATCTCGCCCTTAAGCTCGCCCAGTGCAGCTTCAACAGCCTCATTGCTAGGAACCTCCTCCTCAAGCCGACCCACAATGTTAGCCACCGCCCTTTCCATACGTTCCAGCCGTGTTTCTAGTGATGATGAGGTATCCTTCGACTTGTCCCTACCAGCCTTGCGTGAGGCGCGAGTTTCCTCCCTTCTAAAGTTGAGAGTGACATTAGATTCCTCCATCCTCTCCTTGCTATATGGCCCAACCACGTGTCTGAGATTACACCACCCAAGTAACCAAGGCTCTGATACCAACTGTTACGGCCTTAGTCTTTCACTAAGCCAACCGTGCGGCACTTAAGCTTCACACCACCTTTGTGAACCCTTAAGTAAGCCTTACACCCACCCAAGTGTGCAAGCACACAAGCAATCAAGAGAGCACAAGAGAGTTTGAGTGAATGAAAGAGAGCTTTGTATTACACAAGAGTGATTACAAGTGATTTGCTTGGATGGTTTGGCCAAATGGGGCCTCCCTTATTTATAGGCTACAATAAATGTTCTAGATACTAACTCCACCTCCTCAAATGGAAGTTCCTAGATACCTCCTTCACTAGAACCTTCTAGGACCTAGCATTCTACAAGTATACTTAGAACATGTAAGTTTGTACAAGAGAGTTGTAGAACCCTCTAGGCTTATCCAATGTTCCCTAGCCTAGAGTAGTGTAGAACCATGTAGAGAATTCCTGAGAGTTATAGATCTTTCCAAGGTAAAGCCTCCATGATTCTAGCCATTCGCCCCCTCTAGAACCCGTCCGTGACACTAAGCTCACAAGTCTTGTTACCAGAGAAGGTCGAAATGAACATCAAACACGTATCGAAGTGAATTTGATTTCTCAACGATCTAACCCTTTTTTTCTCAATTAATCAAAAGAGGTTTATTTATATGAGTTTCAAACTTCTATTTTGATCTACCCATCCATATAACAGTTTGTTAAATAGGTTCACTCCGAACCTCCTGTCATCATTACAAATATAATTAAACTAATTAATTAAAGAAGACTTACAACAATTAATTCAAAAGAAGGGTTTTTTAATAACTTCTTGTCATCATTACAAATATAATTAAACTAATAAATTAAAGAAGACCTACAACAATCAATTCAAAAAGAGAGTTTTCAATAGATTCATCCCGAACCTCTAGTGGTCATTACAATGAATTCAAAAGAAGGGCTTTCGATAGGTTCACCCTGAACCTCCTGTCATCGTTACAAATATAATTAAACTAATAAATTAAAGAAGGCCTACAACAATCAATTCAAAAGGAGGGTTTTCAATAGGTTCACCCCGAACCTCCAATCATCATTACAAGCATAGATCAATACTGCTCAACAAAGATATGGATTATATAATAACAGTATTGCATCCCTTATTTAGGATGTTTTCATAACATCTATTTGTCACTTCAAAAAAATCCATATGCTATTCACTTTACAAGTTTGAAAGTTGACACTAGAAGCACAATTTATTGTTATATTGCCATATAATTCGAGCAACATCTTAATTATTATGAGGGCATTGTGGTCGATTTTGAGCAGTGAAGGATGGATAAACTGACATTGAAAGAGACATAGTTGAATATATACCTGGTCAATTTGGCACTTACTATATTTCAGCATTCAAAATTTTTTAAAAAGACACTTCCCTATCTACAAGTAAAACCAAAACTTCACCCTAAAACCAGTCTTGTAATCTCCTATCCAATGTATCCGTATTGTTAC
>JAESVK010068248.1:0-14858 GCA_017140935.1 Hamamelis virginiana
TGAAGGTGGTCCAGCCACCTAACCCCGCCGGAATCCCACCGGAAATTGGTCGGAGCCTTGCCTGAAAGTCGCCAGACTCTGTTCTTGCCGTCTAAAGGTGAGTCAAGCTTGTATCTCTTCTTTTCTTTTTCCTTCTCTTTCTTTTCCTTGGCATTTTCTGATGCATGTATGACTGTGAGTTTGATTTTTAATTGAAGAAGAGTTCATGGTATTTTGTTGAGATTTTGATTAAAGATTTGAGCTTGGTTCTTAATATGCATACAAGGAGATTTGGGTTTCTCGGGTCTATGGGTTTGAGCATAATCTCGGTGGGTTTCATGTTCATAAACCTGCTGTGAGAAGATTTTTTAACTATTTTGAGGTTTTAAATCAAACCCTTGAGCTTTAAAAACTGATTTTGGGTTTTTGAAGTTTAAAAAGCTTTGCTTGTGAAGTCCCTGTTTGGAGTATGATTATCGGGGCTGTTCAGGTCAACAACTTTTGCATTTTTGTGTCTCATTTTGGGCTTGTAACTAGATCAAATTACTTTGAGTTTGCATGCAATAAATCAGCTGCTGAGATAGCTTGTTCTTGGGTTTCAAGTGGTGAGGAAGATGACTCACGGCAGCCATGGATGTTTTAAATTCAAGCTTTTGAGATTTTGTTTATGGATTTTCAAAATTTCACGCTTGGATTTGGGGCTGTGCATGACTAACCTTGTACTCAATACTTCATTTTGAATTTGGAAAATAAATCAAGATTGTTTTATGTTTGCATGTATTGAATAAATTGAGAAAATGATTCATTTTTTTTTAGTTTAAATGGACTGTGATACTAGTGCCGTGAGCAGCAACCATGACTGCTCTACCCGAGCTCTGAATTTAAGGTTTGATGATAAATCAAGTTAAACTACTTTACATGTGACAAATTTCTATTTTAAAATTTATATTTTGGCAAATCAATGGGACAAAAATACTTGCTTGTATCGAGAATTGTTGTGATGATTTGAAAATATGAGTTTTTAATTAACTGTGTGAGGACCCACGACAGCCACTGTTATTTTGCTTCAAGTTCTGATTTTTGGATTTGTTTACAAAGCAGTGTTAATTATATTACATGTAGGACTTATTCAAGTTTTGAAATATTGTTTGAACTTTAAAAGAACTGGATTGAAGGTGACCATAGACACCAGCCATGGCAGCTCCCTGTGTGAGCTTTAATATGGGTTTGAAACTGAATTAAGGTTTTAAATAAATGATGTAAGGTTTTAAAATGATGATTTAATGTTTATTTGCTTTTTGAATAAGATTAAAGGGATTTGAAATCACTTGTATGTAGATTTTTTCAAGGCACTTGAGTTTTGATTTTTGTGTTTACTGTCCAAGGATGAAACCGTGGGTTTCATGACCTTCCTGAGATTTAAAACCATGCTAGACTTGTGTATAAAGTTGATAAATAATGGATTTATTATAGTGAAGTGGTTTGAGAATGAATTTAAGGTTTTAGAAGATTTATTCATACTTGGGTTGAAGGATAATATCTGTTGCGGGTTATTTTCTTGTGGAGATGACCATTTCCGATAATGGCATAAGGCATTATCAGTAATGGCTGTCTTCATGGGCACCAGAAGGCTTCCATTACCGATAATGCTTTCTACCATTATCGGTAATGGGTCTTAATGCTTGTTTTCTTCTTCGATTTTCTTTTTGTCATAACTTTTGCATATGAACTCTGATTTTCACGTACTTTATATGTACGGAAAGCTTAAGAAGTCTAGTTTCTAAATTTCATGGTTTTGAGATCAAATTACTTTTGGAGAGAGAAATATTCTGGAAATACTAGGTTTGCTCCTTGTGTGTGTGCACTTTGTCTTCTTTGGCCTTTATCTTCCTTTTTACTTTTCTTTTGACCATGGAATTCAACGTGTGTTTTCTAAACACACTTGGGATTATGTCTTGGAGGTTTTAAAGTCTTGGGTTTGGCATTTGGGGTTTTAAATCCTTAGGGTTGCGAGTGAGCAGTTTTGAGAGTCGTATTGCTTTACTTTGAAGCTGTGGATGCTTGTGCTTTCTTTTAATCATTCTTGCTTGCATTATTGTCTGTTTCTCAGATTTGATTTGGGTCCTTTGGAGGACCACTTGCATTGGTGCATAAGCATTGCATTGGGGAGGCTCGTGGAGCCGCAAAGGGTTGGAAATACCGTTGCATTGAGGTAGGGATAAGTAACCTCTTACTGTAATGATAATATGTCTGTTTTACAACTGTTTTTGAAAACTACATGAACATAGATGTTAAACACCTTTGAGAATGGTATAACTTACAAATGTATGAGAACCTTACGGATTTTTAGCTTGTCAAATAGATACATGGAATATATTGGTTTAAGAACTATCGAATTGTGTGGCATGCTTATGAAATGAAAACTAATGGCACATAAATGAAATGTTTTGAGCACTTGTCTATATTTCCTGGCAAACTACTTAGAACTGGGTATTATGTGTATGTGTATATAAAACTGGGGAACAGGCTTTCCAAATGCAGGTTTTATGGAAACACTTGATAAGGGCATATAGTGATAACTGTTTATGTATATACACAATGTAAACACTTGGTCTAAAGCTCATATGCCTGATTTTCTAGATATATCTATATAAAAGAAAGATGTTAAGAGTTTCTTACAACGTACTGTTCCCTTGACTTTTGGGTTTGGAGCGAATATTTTGAAATGGGAATCAGCCAGGGTACAAAAGTGAATATATATGTATATATATATATGTATTTGAATAATAACGTGTCTTGAGGCTTATTTTGTATATAAGATGATGGCATATGGTTTATCTATTTCACTCCTGTTTTTGGATCATGGTTATGATTGCTTTGAAATAACACTCGATACTTTAAATATATGCCACATATTATAACTTTACCTGCTGGCTTTGGAAATTGGTTTAAAAGTACATTCTTATTGCTTCTCTTGCCCATTTGAAAATGATTTATATTATCGTGCTGTTATGCATGGTTTAGGCTCGGTTGGTATACAGGGAGACTATTTAAGGGCCCATGGTCCTGGGTGGAGCCTTAGTGCGGACCCGAAGTATATAGCCCCGTAGTGGCTCGACAGTTGGCCATGTGTTTTAGGCAACTGGTCAGTTATCCTCGAGAGGTCAGACCCCGTAGTGGTCAGTTTCGGCTGTCGTTGTGCCGGAGGCTTGTTAGCCTAGAACAACGTCCTGATATACGTTCCGTGAGCCTGGTCTTCGAAATTGATGGGTATTATATTGCATTTATAACTGTTCAAAACCCACACCATTTACGTTATTGAACTTTGGACTGAATATAGAACTACTTGACTTAAGCTTTTCACTGAAAGACCACACAAGTTTATAACTGCGTTATCTACGGTTTTATAAACGATATAGAAACTACGTTTATTTAAAATATTCCATGTATCACTGTATTATCGTTATTTGTAGAAGTTATCTTATTCCTACTGAGCAAGTGGAAGCTCACCCCTGCTTTTATGCAGCAGATTACAGGTTGGCTCGGGGTTTGCATACATGTTTTGAGACAAGCCTCTATTCGAGGATTATTAGATGGCTGCATGGTCGATTCTGCATTGGGCCTGCATGTTATTGAGCTGTGTAGTATTTATGTTTTATTGATTTTGGAATTTGCCATTGTTTGTGGCATAACCTACTTGCCAGGGATGTTGGCATTATTATTATTTGATTTATTATTATTGTATAAGACGTTTGGGACATTTGTATGAGCATAACATTTCATATAGTTAATTATGCCTATATTTCTTATCTCTCATAAGGATATATGAATGAGCAGGTCAGGTTGTACCTCTATCTTGACACGTGTTGACCTATCCGGAAGGGTCAGTACGATTGTTAGGTTGGGGCGTTACAAAACCAACTTGAGTTTGGAAACTAAATCTGTAAAGCGACCGGGAGGATGAGCCTTGGTGAAGAGATGAGCAGTTTGCTCAATAGATGAGACAGAAAGAAGGCGGACAGTGCCTTGGCCAATATGATGACGAACAAAGTGGCAATCAATCTCGATATGCTTGGTGCGATCATGGAATACATCATTGTGTGCAATTTGAATGGCACTTCGGTTGTCACAGTAAATAGGAGTGGCAGAAGAATGAGGGACACCCATAGCTTCGAGTAGCCAGCGAAGCCATAGAAGTTCTTGGGTAGTATCAGCAAGAGCACGGTATTCGGCTTCAGTACTGAACCGGGCAACGACGGTTTGCTTCTTACTACGCCAGGAGATAAGAGAGTCACCAAGAAAGAAGCAAAAGCCAGTAGTAGACCGACGATCAGTAGGGTCACCAGCCCAGTTAGCATCTGTGTAAGCTCGCAACTCTAGAGAAGAAGTGGCAGAAAAGTGAAGACCATGAAAGAGAGTGCCCTTTATATAACGAAGAATACGAAGAACGGCTGCAAAGTGAGTGGAGCGAGGAGCTGACATGAACTGGCTGACAATGTGAACAGCATAGGCAATATCCGGGCGAGTGACTGTGAGATAGATAAGACTGCCAACCAACTGACGATAGAGGGTGGCATCAGGCAGTAAGGTACCATCAAGAGGAGTAAGTCTGGCATTGGTCTCAAGAGGAGTAGAGACTGTCTTGGCATCTGTGAGTCCAGCACGAGTGAAAAGATATGAAGCATACTTGGCTTGAGATAGATAGTAACCATGGGAGTCAGATGATATCTCAAGACCGAGAAAATAACTGAGAGAACCAAGATCTTTCATCTCGAAATGCTGATGAAGAAAGGATTTGAGTGCAGAAATGCCACTAAGGTCATTGCCAGTAATAATCATATCATCAACATAGAGCAGAAGAAGAGTAGTGCCGGTGGCTGTTTGACGAATGAAGAGAGCAGAATCATACGGACAAGAGATAAAGCCAAAATCCCCAATAAAATAACAGAACTGAACTTGGCAAACCATGCCCGAGGAGCTTGTTTCAGTCCATATAAAGCTCGACGAAGTCTACAGACCTTATGTGGAGGATGATCATACCCAGGTGGAGGCTGCATGTAAACTTCTTCAGAAAGATCACCATTGAGAAATGCATTTTTGACATCCATTTGGTATAGGTTCCATTTTTGAACAGCAGCAATAGCAAGTAAACTGCGAACAGAAGTAATACGAGCAACGGGGGCAAAAGTCTCTTCATAATCAATGCCATGTTCCTGAGTAAAGCCCTTGGCTACCAGACGAGCTTTGTAACGCTCGATTGAACCATCAGAACGGGTCTTGATTTTGTAAACCCATTTACAACCCACAATTGATTTTCCACGAGGAAGGTCAAACAAATCCCAAGTATGAGTGGTATGAAAAGCCTGTAACTCTTCAGCCATTGCTTGTTGCCACAGAGGATTAGAACGAGCCTCATGATAGGTCTGCGGTTCATGATGAGAGAGAATAGTGGAAAAACAATGAAAATCACGAAGAAGGATAGATGGTTCCCTTACCCGAGTAGACCGACGAATGGGTGGATCAATGACAGTGTCAGAAGTGGAGGCATGGTCAATGGTGGAGTTTGAGACAGGAGCAGGATCAGGTGCAGGAAGGACATCAGTAGTGTCGGAGAATGGTACTGTGGCAGGATCCGTAGACAAAAGAGGCACCTCAGGAGCAGCCGTAGAAAGTTTGAGACCTGTATCAGCATCATCAGGAAATAATGGAATGGAGGGATTAGTAAAGAAAGACTGTGTGTGGGGAACAGGTAAGTGAAATTTGGAGAGTGATGAAAACATTTTGTGCTCCCAGAATACAACATGACGAGAGACACGAAGACGTTTGGAGATGGGATCCCAACACCTATAACCTTTATGTTCTATACCATAGCCCAAGAAGCAACAGAGACGAGAGCGAGGTTCCAACTTAGTACGCTCATGAGGTTGTAGAAGAACAAAACAAGCACACCCAAAAACCCTGAGATGATTATAATTTGGAGAATGACCATATAGACGCTCATAAGGAGAAATGTTACCAATGACAGAAGAAGGAACACGATTGATTGTATACGCAGCAGTGAGAACAGATTCCCCCCAGAAATTCTCAGGACAAGAAGAAGAAATGAGAAGTGCTCGAACTGTATCCAAGAGATGTCGATGTTTACGTTCAGCACGCCCATTTTGTTGAGAGGTGCCAGGGCAAGAGCGATGGGGAATAGTACCATTAGTACAAAGAAAAGTGAGAAAATCTGAGTCTCGATACTCCATGGCATTATCTGCACGAAAGACTTTGATAGGACAAGAAAATTGAGTTTTGATCATTTGTGCAAAATCATAATAAATCTGTTTCAGTTCAGAGTGATTACGCATGAGATATAGCCAAGTGTAACGAGAATAATCATCGATAAAGATCACAAAATATTTTGATCCCCCCATGGTCGGAACAGGAGAAGGACGCCATATATCAGAGTGAACTAAATCAAAAGGTGCGGAAGAAATAGAAGTACTATGAGAAAATGGTAAGGCATGTTGTTTTGCAAGTTGACAAGATAGACAGTCTAAATGGTCATGACTAACAGGACCCAAAGAGCCACTAGAAATTAAAGACCGTAAACGACCAACCGAGATATGCCCAAGACGAGAGTGCCATAAATGGAGTGAGGAAGTAGAAGGAGCTGGAGCAGCAATCTGATGAGTTGGAGAAGAAGTGTGAAGATTGATGAGCTCAAACAGGCGACCAACTTTACGACCAGTCCCAAGAGTCTGTCCGGTCTGAGGATCCTGCACAATACAACCAGAACGAGAGAAAGTAACAATAAGACCCATGTCACAAAGTTGACCCACAGAAATAAGATTAAGAGTGAGTTTGGGTATGAGATATGTATCAGAAAGAGATATATGAGAGTGTGAAACTTGTCCTGTATGGCTCACTTGCATGTGGGAACCATCGGCAGTATGAATGGGCGGAATATGAGAAGTAGAATTTTGGGTAGAGAAAATAGTAGGATCAGAGGTCATATGATTGCTACATGCAGAATCAAAGAACCAAGAGGAGTTACCTATCGTAGCAGTAGAGAGAGCAGGAGAGAAAGAAATACCAGAATATGAGATAACCTTTTTGAGAAAAGATTCAAGGTCAGCAATGGTAATAGGTGAATCAGGATCTCGAGCTGATAAAGTCTCAGTGGTAGAGGCAGTGGCAGAATAAGAGGCATGTACAGGATACCTGGAGATGGCCATGTTGCTCAAAACTCAGCTATAGAAGCAGTATCTCGAAAAATGGAGTCCAAAAATGGAATCAGGAGGTCGAAAAACTGTAGGAAGGATAGTGTCTGAAAAATGGTGATCTGGCCCGAAAAGAGGCTGAACTGGCTGCAAAGTGCAGTGTAGAAGCAGAATCTCGTAAAATGGACCTCAAAAATGAATTCAGGACGTCGAAATTAGTGGGGAAGGGGTCTTCTGGGCTGACACGTTGATTGAACCTCAATCATACCTTCAACTATGGTATTACTATGTTTTCTTATATAAATAATTATATAATAAATGTCGTTTTTCATAAAGATCTGTACGATTGGGTTAAATTCTCTGTTTCAAGAAATATGTGCAGATTGTACGAATTAAAGTCGTCACCTATGAAGCCGTGATGATCATCGCGAATTAAATAAACATTCAGAAAAGATCCTCAGCAGCCTATGGAAGTACGAAAGAGCATGCGAAGAATCTCTGCAAATTGCATGGCAAAGTGCCACATGTCTATCGATAGACAAGATGCGCTATCGATAGAGGCACTATCGATAGCGCATCTTCGCTATCGATAGAGGTGAGGCGGCTGCGGGCTAATCTAGATATTTTGAGATATTTAAGGGGCATTTTGGTCTTCTTGTAAATGAGTCTATATATAGAAGTGTATATGTGACTTTAAGAGGGTTAAAGACTTTTGCTCTGAATCATTACTCTGTTATTTTTAATAGACTTCAAGTTACAGTTTAATTTTGCATTTTATTCGGCAGTTTACTTTTTCAGCAAATTCCAATTTCTGCAATTTTTCTTTTAATGCCTGGCTCAATTCTCACTTGAGGATTGTTCTTTAAATATACAGTCTTTACTTTCAGTACTTTACTTTTCTGCAATTTTCCCTTTTTATGCATGGCTCAATTCTCACTTGAGAATTGTTCTTTACTTTTAATGTCTTTTTCTTTATTTACTTAAGTCTTTTCTTTATTTACTTTCGCCATTTTCTTTATTTATTTCAGTCATTTTTACTTGATTTCTTCAGTCATTTACTTACCGCTTTTATTTTACTTTTTCCATCCCGTGAACCCTTAGAGCTTGTCATGGATAAAGGATATTCTCCTCCATTGATGTGTAGCTAATACTCCAAGCTTGGGTGAGGATGAAGTTGGATTCGTTATACAATCCTATTTTATAAACATCCCTCTATTTGTATTATGTGATTGCATAGTTGTGAAGGTTTTACCGCACACTATCGCTAAATATAATATCATATAATTGTATATCTGTGATTACAATTATATAATTATGCAATGGTACTTACTGGTATGAGTACAAACCAGCATGCTTTATTCCCATTTAAGGTGGATAGCGATATTCCATTCTTTTCAAGGATAAACTTGCCGGTCTTGTATTCATAATCTTTTTGGGACTTCCTTCTTGTAGTTGGAAGAACCACCATACATAATTACTATATTGAGGATTTTATAATATATATTGTATAATTGATATTCAATGGGCTTCTCACCCAAGTTTCGCTCATTCCACCAAATTAATCGCGTTTTTAATCAGCTTTATTAAAATTCGGTATTTTCGCTTCGACCCAATCGGAGCACTTTCCACCATCAACTTAAATTGACAATATTCTTTCAACTTAATTAATTCTAAAAAGTCTTTTATTATAAACCTGCATTTCCCAGTGGTTCGACACCCGTGCTCACTAGTCACAATCGAATTGAGATTAACAGTCACGCGGTTTTATAAATTAATTAATCTTGATCACTGACAAGGAATAATCTCCCTTGTCATCTGAGTCGATCACACGTGACACAAGGGAGAGCTGACACGTGGCATAATGAGGTGCTGACACGTGGCAGTTGCTGAAGAGGACACGTGGCAGACAGGAAAGGAACAAAGACGCTGATGTGGCAGCTGCTGAAGAGGACACGTGGCAGTTGAAACAGACGTGGAGGTTGCTGACGTGGCAAGTCAACGGGTCAACAACCGGGACGTAGAGTTTGCTGACGTGGTAGGTCAACGGGTCAACAAGGGGTCGGGTGATGACGTGGCAGGTCAACGGGTCAACACTGGGTTGGGTCAGAGTCGGGTCAAAAACGGGTCGGGTTGGATCAAAATCGGGTCGGGTCAACAATCGGGTCAGGTTGGATGCTGACGTGGCAATGGAGGCTGACGTGGGCAATGATGCTGACGTGGCTATTAGGGCTGATGTGGCGAAATGTTTTGGCTTAGGGCTGACGTCAGCTGACGTCAGCAATGCGGAGGAGCCTGTTTGCGCGTGAAGGCGCGTGGGGGGCTGGCTGCGAACGGATCTGAAGCTCCAAGCTTTAGGCGGCGCATGGCGGCGCGTGACAGCGGTTTTTGGGTTGATTCCGGCGGGGTTTTGTAGATCGGAGAAAAATGAAGAATTTGAATGGTAGTTTGATGGGTTTGGGTTACTGGGAGGTCGAGTTTTGGGGTTGGACAGATTTGAGAGTGGGATTTTTCGAAGTTTGAGGCCGTGACGGCGGTTGGTGGGGTGTTCAGCGGTGGGGCAGTGAGGGTAGGCTGGTCGGCGGTGGGACAGTGGTGGTAGGCTGGGTTTGCTAGGTATCTAGCTCTGATACCATGTTGAATGAGAGAAAAATATAACTCTGTATTGAATAATGTTTCAATGTACAAAGGAGCCTTATATAGGCAATGGACAATATACCGTATACGATATTTATACACTAGATAGTAAATAGTAAATAGTATATATACATTAACACTAAGGATGCATGATCAGCTTAGAGACCTTGGTAGGGAAATTGTCCGAAAGAAAAATTTCAAGGAGCCGGAGGAGCATAGTAGGTTGTGGCTTCATTGGGAAGATGCCTTGGACATCTTGGAGAACCGAATGGTAATATTCAAGTGCATTATGAGTTTTATCCTATTTATTTAGCATTATTATTATTTCTTTTTATCCTACTTATTTAGCATTTTTATTATTTCTTAAGTCATGTAATTATGAAATAATTCATTTTCCAAAAGAAAAACAGGTATTGAAAAAAGGGCTTTACAAATTGATGTGGCCACTCTTGTGGATAGGCATGTTGACACCATAAAAGTTGCATTTTAATTCTCAATATATTAAGAAAAAAGAAAGAAAAACAAGAGAGAGGTGTTCGTAGCGAGCAAACCAATTATGAATAAATGTCTATTAAATTAAAAAATTATTGAAAAATAATTTTTAATATTCATTTCTTTCTTTTGTTTGTTTTGACTCCATAATAATAATAATTTTTTTTTTTTTTTTGGCAGGGAACAGAAAGGGTTGAAACCCTCAGTATTAACTTAGAAGAAGCAGGGTCTCATAAGCTCTGTTTTACAAATGAAGAATTTAGACAACTACCAAATTTAAGGTTTCTCAGAATGGATGAAGTAGACCTTACTGGAGATTTTAAGCATCTTTTTTCAAAGTTGAGATGGCTTCGGTGGTCGAGATGTCCAAGAAATTTTTCGCCAACTAATTTTCATTTAAAAAATCTAGTCATTCTTGATCTATCACGGAGCGAGATCACAGACGAATGGGAGGGTTGGAGCCAAATCAAGGTATCATAAAATACCACTCCTTTTGTTTCTATTGTCGCATCATATATATGCGACAATAGAGAGATTGAAAGCTTTATATATATGTCGCATCATATATATTAATTATTATTATTATTATTTTAATTATTTTCTTGTTTTACAGGAGGCAAAAAAGTTGAAAGCTTTATATCTCAGAGGGTGCAAAGGCTTAACCAGAACTCCTGACTTCTCCACATTTGCAACTCTAGAGAGATTGAATCTTTCTTTCTGTCGAAGTTTGGTTCAGATTGACCCCTCGATTGCAGATCTAATAAATTTGAGAGTGCTTGACATTCGATTTACTGGCATAACAAAGTCACCTGATAATATTGGAAATTTAGAGAAGCTTGAAGAGATAGACGCCTCACGTTGTTCTGATTTGCGAGGGGAGATACCAAGTAGTATTGGGAGACTATCCTCTCTTAGAATATTGAGATTAGAATATACCAAGATTTGTAGCCTACCAACGAGCATTTGTGGGCTTTCTTCCCTCCAAACCCTTTATTTAAGGGGATGCAGAGAACTCCAACCACTACCGGAGCATCCTCCTATTTTAACAAGTCTACGTGTCACATGTACATTAATGGAGACATTCCCAAGTCTTTCCAACCTGATGAATTTAAAGGAGTTGTCCTTTCATGAATGCTTAAATTTGGTGGAAATTCCTGGAGATATTGGGAAATTATCCAAATTGGAGGCCTTGACCTTTTACAACACAAACATTTCCTCCTTACCAGCAGAGATTGGTGCCCTTTCTTGTCTCAAGGAACTCAAAGTACAATTCAGCGAGGTAATTCGCTCAAGTCCTCAAACAGAGGAAAGACTGCTAGATCTGTTAAATTTAGTAAAGCGTCTGCCTTTTCAACTAAAGCAGATTCAAGGACTTGAAAATTTAGAATTCTTGACAAGTTTGTACATATCAGGGTGTAAATCCTTAGAAAGATTGCCCGATCTATCAAACTTAATGAAGTTAAAAAAATTAGCTATTGTGAACTGTGAGAACTTGATCGAGATTCAAGGCCTAGACAAATTGGAATCCTTAATAGAATTGAATATGAATGGCTGTGTATGCATAGAAAGATTATCTGATCTATCAAACTTAGGAATGTTAAAAAAGCTAAATCTTTACAGATGCAAGAAGCTGGTGGAGGTTAAGGGCCTTGGGGGCTTGAAGTCCTTGAAGACACTAGGCATGTCGTGGTGCACATCCTTAGAAAGATTGCCTGATCTATCAAGCTTGGGAATGCTAAAAAAACTAATGCTTCGAAAATTTCAGAAGTTGGTTGAGGTTGAAGGCCTTGGGGTTTTGAAGTCCTTGGAGACACTGGACATGTCATACTGCGCATCCTTAGAAAGATTACTTGATCTATCAAACTTGGGAATGCTAAAAGAACTAAAGCTTTGTGAATGCAAGAAGTTAGTTGAGGTTGAGGGCCTTGGGGTTTTGAAATCCTTGGAGACACTGGACTTGTCGGGCTGCATATCCTTAGAAAGATTGCCCGATCTATCAAACTTGGGAATGCTAAAAGAACTAAAGCTTTGTGAATGCAAGAAGTTAGTTGAGGTTGAGGGCCTTGGGGTTTTGAAATCCTTGGAGACACTGGACTTGTCGGGCTGCACATCCTTAGAAAGATTGCCCGATCTATCAAACTTGGGAATGCTGAAAATGGTAAGGGTTTCTAGTTGTGAGAAGTTAGTTGCGCATTTCTGGATGTGACTCGATTGAAAAATTACCAGATTTGCCAAACACACAGATATTTCAATGTTGGAAAGAATCTGATTTGTACTAAGCTACCTGATGTCATGGTATGTCTCAATTTTCTCTATGCAAGCTGGGTTTTTCTTGATTGCTTACTAATTATATTTTCTTTCTTTATTTCCTGTTCTTTTTCTTCTTATTTATTTATTTATTGAAACAGATTGTGTTAAGTAGTAGAGGGGAAAAGGTTGGTGTATAAATGGTTATCTTGTTTATTGAAACTACTCGGCGAATGAAATAAAACAGCATTTGCAATTTGCTTCTCGATCTGTAAAATAAAACAACTTTTTAAAACAACGTTTTTAAACATTCCAAGCAAAATACAAGACTCTTTGTCACTTTCTTTCAGCTCCTGTAGCATTTATGCTTTCCTACATACATTGTAAGACTGGCCATAAACAAAGCATTTTGGAGAGCAAAATACCAGCTAGTATCTTCATGTCTTCATTTTGGAGAGCAACACAAATCCTTGCCTCAATTTTGTTGCTTATCTTCAGGGGTTATATTCCCAATGCAGGCTAATATAACCCCTGAAGATACTTGTAAGAAGAACAACAAAGCTATCATGTGCCAGTTGGTGAAAATTCAGAACGATACAGAATTGGGAATGAGGCTTCCTGTGTTTGATGGAAGAAAAATCCTCCTCATTGCTGGATTGTTGCATTTACCTCGAATGAGTTCACGTGAATCCTCTACACTTGTTGATGACGATGACGAGATAGACACTGTGAGTTATAAATTTATGTTCATGTTGCATAAATTTTGTTCTAAAATGGTTATGTTTCATGGGAAATTACAGTTTAGAATTAATTATTCATGGAAGTTTTGACTTAATTTCGACTAATTCTCAGGGAATGAATCAAGGTTGTAGCTGTTGCCAATAAAGTCCATTTACGTGAGATTCTTGCCGGGAAGGAAGTTGATAACTGTCAAGATCTTAGGATCATCTATATTTATAAGAAGTGAACTTGCAGCCCAAAGGTTCATTTTCCTTTTTTTTTTTGGCTTTCTTTTTGTGCTTGAATCGAGGCTACACTTCTACACTAACTCTAAAATATCACAGAACTTACAAAAAAAAAAAAGAGGGAGAAAGAAAAACTGTGATATTTTATTGTGAGGAGAGATTTTATCTGTTTTTTTTTTTAAGAAAACCATGATAAAAAATTACATCTTTTTTATCTTGGTGTTTTAGAAAACCATGATCTTAACTCTTCTCTCATCTCTCTCTTCAGCAACCGATCGCCCAAATATCCCTGGCAATAGCCATCTCCTAACTCTTCTCTCTTACCCAACTATTGAACACCCAAATACCCTCAGCATCATGGTCTTCTCTCATAGCATCTGTTCAGATGATTATAGAGCATCCCCAAGTAAGAGCCCTTACCCTGACCCATGTTTTTGTATTTTGAGGCTGATGTTTGTTTCTATTGTCTTTGATAAATCCTAACCTTGCTGCATTTGTTTTTCTCTTTGTTGAACATAGTAGTTTTGTGAGTTTGCAGCAATGGTGGCATGCCTAACCCCAGTACCTGAAGGAAATTGACAAGGATTTTCGAGAACTTCTCGCTCTCATCTCCGACAAGAAATGCACACCTAAAGGTTCCAATGTTGTTTACTTTCAATTTCTGTTTGTGCTCTGCAATTCAACAGTTTGATAGGTTCATCTCTTGTTCCGATGTATTGTAATTTTGATTCAAACATCGTTTCACCTAATTATTTTTTCCTTCTTCAGACAAATATACCACCTACTTCAAATAATGATGTTTGAGTTCGAGCAATTAAATCAAAACAAGCCATTTACTTGTAATTAGAATGATTTTTAAATTTCATAGTCTAATTTACTCAATTGGCCTGAAATCATGGTGAGGAGATGACCAAATACATTGACACTCTGCTGGACATTTTAGATCTAAAGACCTCCAGCTGTCCAATTTCCACTCTCATGGCTGTCAATAAATTGACAACCATTGAAACAGTTCATGTACAGTCAACCATCACCATCAGCGTCTATGGCATAGTGCACAGAAATTCTGTTGATCTGAGAAGTTATCCAGTCAAATCTAAAGAATCATGTAGTGTTAGTAGAATTAAAGCTTTGTTGACTGACTTTCAGATTCAACTCAGACACCAAAAGTTTAGTTGAATTACTTGTTATGTTATATGCATATGAAATTTCTGTGACTAAAAACATTTCAGCTTATGTGTAACATATTTGTCAAAGCATATATATCATGTATGGAAAATGCTTAGTGTACCAACTAATCTATATTGGATAATTGATGGGTTGATGTCATAATGAA
>JAESVK010068250.1:0-10364 GCA_017140935.1 Hamamelis virginiana
TTTATACATGATACTTTTTCAATTGATCCAAATTGGTAGGTTGAGAAAATTCGATCCCATCTATGTCCATAAGACGCACAGCTCCGCCTGATAGTATCTCTTTGATGATGTAGGGTCCCACCCAACTTGGCTTGAACTTCCCTCTCGGATCATGAATCGGCATTCTGATTTCTTTGAGTACCAAATCCCCTTTCTTCAAGCCCCTGTTTTTGACTCTCTTGTTAAATGCTCTTGCTATTCTTCTCTGATAACCTTGAACATGGTATAGGGCCCTCAATCTCTTCTCGTCAATTAATGACAGCTGCTCATATCTATCCCTCATCCAATCGACTTCTGCTAGTTGGCTTTCCATAATTACCCTTAGTGAAGGTATCTCTAACTCAATTGGTAACACTGCTTCCATACCATACACTAACGAGTAAGGCGTAGCCCCAGTTGACGTCCTAATGGATGTGCGATAGCCCCACAATGCTAAAGGCAACTTCTCATGCCAATCATTGTATGTATCAGTGGTCTTCTTCAAAATGGTCTTCAAATTCTTGTTAGCTGCCTCTACTGCTCCATTAGTCTGCGGACGGTAAGGAGATGAATGGTGATGTACTATACCATATTTCTTAAGAAGCTCTTCGGTCTCTTTTTTGAAATGCTGCCCATTGTCTGAAATAAACTCCCGTGGCACTCCATACCGGTAGATGATGTTGCACTGTATGAACTTGGCAACCTGCTTAGCATTCAAAGTCTTGTATGACGCTGCTTCTACCCATTTGGTAAAGTAATCAATAGCCACCAGTATGTACTCGTGCCCATTCGAGGCCGCAGGAGTGATATTGCCGATGATATCAATGCCCCATGTTGCAAATGGCCATGGTGATGACATGGTAGTGAGTGGCATGGATGGCTGATGCTTACCACTTGCAAACACCTGGCACTTATGGCATTTCTTAACATGTTTAGCACAATCACCTTCTAAAGTCGACCAATAGTAACCCAGTCTCAGAATCTTCTTCGCAAGCATATACCCATTCATGTGTGGAGCCCCGGCCCCTTCATGTATTTCCTGAATGATCCGTTCTGCTTCATCTTCTGTTACACACAAGAGATGGACACCGTCATAAGATCTTTTATACAATTTCCCACTGCACAAGATGAACTGGCTAGCCAACCTTCTCAAAGTCCTTCGGTCAACATAGGATGCTTCTGGCGGATATTCCCCTTTTCTAAGTACTGCTGAATATCATGATACCATGGCTTCCCGTCATTTGGTTCTCCTTCCCTTAGGGCACAACAATAGATGGGTTCTTCTCTAGATTCAATGATCATCGGTGCTACTCCCCCTTCTATTGGGATCTTTGCCATGGATGCTAGAGTGGCTAAGGCATCCGCAAACTTGTTCTTTTGCCTAGACAGGTAAAAGAATTTTATTTGACGGAATTCTTTCGCCAGTGTCTCTAGATAATCGTGATATGGCAGCAGTTTCTCATCCTTAGTCTTCCATTCTCCTCTAGTCTGGCATATGATAAGGGCTGAATCCCCATATACTTCGAGCTCTTCTACTCCCAAGGCCAATGCTGATTCCAAGGCTAAAATGCAAGCCTCATACTCAGCTATGTTATTGGTTGCCTTAAAGTTCAGTTTCACTGCCACAGGTATCATCACATTTTCAGGTGTCTCTAGACAAACTCCTATGCCACATCTTTTCCTGTTCAATGCTCCGTCAAAGTGTGCTTTCCATATCTTCTTCTCAACCACAAGGATCTCCTCATCTGGGAACTGGTAATTGCCATTGTCTGATTGTGAAGTAGCACATTCTGCCAGGTGTTCTGCTATAGCTCTTCCTTTCACTGATTTCTGCAGTACATATTGAATGTCGAATTCTGACAATAACAACAACCACCGCGCTGTTTTATAGGACAAAGCAGGCTTCTCAAGCAGATATTTCAATGGGTCCATTCGACTGATCAAAAGTACTTGGAAAGACATCATGTAATGGCGAAGCTTTTGAGTTGCCCATACCAATGCCACGCATGTCTTTTCCAGAGCACTATAGTTCACTTCATAATCCGTCATCTTCTTGCTGAGGTAGTAGATGGCATTCTCTTTCAAGGATTCTTCAAGATATTGAGCTAACATAGCTCCCATCGCGGTTTCGGTGATAGTTAAGTAGAGTAATAACGGTTCACCTTGTCGCAGGGGAACCAGGATTGGTGGGTTGCTCAAATACCTTCTGATGGTATCAAATGCCTCTTGACATTCCTCATTCCACTTAGTCGGTACATCCTTCTTTAGCAACTTGAAAATCGGCTCGCAGATAGTTGTCAACTGAGCTATGAAACGGCTGATAAACTGAATTCTTCCCAAAAATCCCCGGATTTCCTTTTCTGTCTTTGGTGGTTGCATCTCCATGATGGCTTTGATTTTCCCCGGATCTACTTCTATCCCTCTCTGTGTGATCATAAAACCGAGCAGCTTCCCAGCAGTCACTCCAAATGCACATTTCTGAGGGTTCAGACGCAGCTTGTACTTGATAATTCTTTCATAGAGCTTCTTCAGAGCAGCTAAATGTCCTCCCCTATCCACAGACTTCACAATCATATCATCTACGTATACTTCTACCTCCTTGTGAATCAAATCATGCAGCAGTGTGGTAGCCATCCTTTGGTATGTCGTGCCAGCATTCTTAAGGCCGAAGGGCATAACCCGATAACAAAATGTCCCCCATTGTGTAATGAAGGCAGTCTTTTCCATATCTTGGGAAGCCATTTTGATCTGGTTGTAACCCGAAAAGCCATCCATAAAAGACAAGAGTGCATGGCCAGCAGTGTTGTCGACCAATACATCTATATGAGGCAGAGGGAAATCATCCTTAGGACACGCCTTATTGAGATCTCTGAAATCAACACACATTCGTACTTTACCGTCCTTCTTAGGCACTGGAACGATGTTGGCTAACCATTCTGGGTACTCCACTACTTGCAGAAATCCGGCATTCATCTGCTTGACCACCTCATCCTTAATCTTCAAGGCCCATTCTGGCTTCATTCTCCGCAGCTTCTGCTTGACTGGCTTCATGTTTGGATCAGTGGGGATGAAGTGTTGCACAATGTCGGGATCTATGCCTGGCATATCTTGGTACGACCATGCGAAAGCTTCAATGTTCTCTCTCAAAACCTCTACCAATGATTCCTTCTCTTACGGCGACAGTGTTGATCCAATTTTAATTATTTTAGGTGATTCATCCGTTCCTAAATTAATTGAGATTAATTCATCCATGTTAGGTTGAGCGTGCCCCTTTCCATATTGCTCGTCGAGCTCAGGAGGAACATCCTCTCGCGGGTCTATATTCATGCCATACAAATCCAATGATGATAAAAAAGAGACACTGCAAGAGAGATGAGAAGAGAATGAATACTTCTTTTATTGATTGAAATTTGAATAACAGAACACAGAAGATGAAACAAACTAACACTCATACCTCTTCAAATGAGGTTGAGGTTTTTTTATTGAAAACAAGGAAATCCTACACTACTACAAAGAAAGCAGGGAAATCCTATTCTACTGAAGACACCTACAAGTTATCATCAGATGGAAGTGACTCGATCTCCTCACAATCATGGATGAAAGGACAATCTTCAAAGCCCCAGTTTGATAAGGGTGGAGTTGTAGGTTCAATTGGGTAGATCGCCCCGACTTCATAAGTATGCAATTCGAGACACAAAACCGCCTGCTCGAACATATCTGTCATGGCACCAGCATCAAGGTCTTCAACCCAATCCCTTTCTTTCTTACCAGTCTCACTAGTAACAGCATCGTCGATCACTGAAGCAATAGGAGAACACCATTCATCACTGAAGAAAATCTCAAACCCAGGTACACTGATCTTCTGATCCTCAAGGTAGCAAGGTTCAGGGAAACCACAATATGGGAAATCATCACCCTCCTTGACGAAAGCCCCATTCAAAGTTGGTCTGTATGGCTCAAGGGTTGAGTTAAGGGTTCGTCCTTTCGCCCTCGCGGAGTCTTTCTCTTTCTTCCTCTGAGCCATCATCTTTTTATCTTCCTTAGTAGGTTTGTAGCCTAACCCATAAGGATGGATAGCAGACGGGTACTTCAAAACTTCAGCGATGCCTTGCAACCTTCGGCCCAATCCCATTCCAGGGAAGAATCCCATTCCTTTCATGATCTGTCCTACATGCAGATTCCTATGAGGATTATAATCAAGAGGTATCAACTCCCTCTGCTCGGGCTCTGCTTCGATAACCTGTACATACTCGAACCCTGACAGTAGTACTTCTGATGACTCCTGGCTGATCTCACAGATTGGCACTCGACTATTTCGGTTCATCTCCATATCCCCTTTCAAAGTGACCACTGACCCCTGATAAGGAAACTTAATCTTCTGGTGAAGTGATGACGGTACAGCCCCGATCGGATGGATCCACGGTCTTCCCAAAAGCAGATTAAAACTGGCTGGCACATCTAGGACCTGAAAATCAACATTGAATTCAACTGGCCCAATAACAACTGGAAGAGTCACCATTCCCACAACTTCTCTGCGAGTGTTGTCATAAGCCCTAACAGTCTGTCCTGATGGCGAAAACTCAGATGGTTCAATCCCAAAGTAGTAGTAGTACTGAGCGGACACACATTCAATGCTGACCCGTTATCAACCAAGACTGAGGGAACCCTCTTTCCCATGATATCCACTGTGATGTACAAAGCCTGCAAATGATTACTCCCACTCTCGGGTAAGTCAGATTCGGTAAATGAGATGGACGGTCCATGATGAACCGGATTTACCAAACCTACCAAACCCTCAGGGGACGTATCAATAGGAACCTGCACTTGATTCAACAAACGAAGCACTGTCTGTCTATGTTTCTGTGAAGCCATGAGCAATCCCCAAATGGTAATGTTAGCCTGGGTTCTCTTCAACTGTTTCAGTATTTCTTCCTCTTCTTCTATGACATCTGATCGCTGACCCTTCTCTAATTCCCCTAACGGATTACTGCTTCCAAATGAGCTGGCTTGAAATGGCGTCCGCCTCGAGTCAGATGGTCTACTTCCTCATCACTAGCCCACAGATTCTCTATGGTCTCAGGTGTGTTCATGAGATCCTCCCACTCAATCATACCGATCAAATCACTAGCAACAGTGGATGCATAGGCAGAACTAGGCCATTTGTGGGAATCAACCCATGGGGATCTAGGGTAGATAGCATGGTAGACAACTTCTCCATCTTCTCCGGTGACCTTAGCAACTGCAGAGGTCCTATTCTCAAACTGTTCCCGCAAGGTATCCTGACTCAACTCTTCAGGTGAAGAAGGAATATCTGGTTCAACTTCTGCAGGCAAATCATCCCACCCCGTTGGAATGATAGGTTCATCAGAAATCTTTCTCGATGAATAGAGCACATAATAATCGAACTTACCACTCGACTCTCCTAACAATCCGACCTCTGGGTCTCCCGCTAGGTATCTCTTCTTCAACTGACGTTGAGAATTCCCACTTCTAGGAGCTTCTTCGAGAACTTCAGGTTGCTCAGGTTCTTCATACTGATATAACTCTCCATCATCAAGTAAATCCTGAATCAGTTTCCCTAAAACTCTGCAATTCTCCGTGTCATGCCCGAAGATGTTGTGGTACTGGCAAAAAGGCTTACGGAAGCGGGGTATGAGTGGGGTAATGAGGCCTTGGGATCGGGCTTGGTAAAAGGCTTCGGTTAAGGTAGTTTTGAGTGGGACTTATGGGCGGATTGGATGACGAATTTTTGGGTCGTCGAGGCCCAGGGCATTGATTTGAGCTGGTGGCGGTACAGCATGGGTTGGGAGAGGGTTACTGGTGACATTTGGTTGACTTGGTGGATTTGGTGGGGCAATGACTTTCTTGTCAATGAGGTCTTGGATTTCATGGCGAAGGCGCATGCATTGGTTAGTGTGATGGCCTTTAGATTAGTGGAACTGACAATACTCATTTTCCTTGAAGTTTCTGGGTAATGGATCTGGAAGAGGCCGGGGTTCCAAAGGGGTGAGGAGACCACGTGCCTTCAATTTCTCAAGGACACGTTCTAGGGACATGTATAGATTGGTGAACTGGCGGGCTGGCTCTCTAGCTTGGAATGGGCGGTTTGATTGGGTAGCCTGAAAAGGTTGGGTAATGGCATTGACTTCAGGGTTGGGTTTGCGGTTGAGAGGTGGTTGGCGGTTTCTGAAAGGTTCTTCGGCCTTGAGAGCCCCACTAGCCAGAGCATCTTCAACTTGAGTACCGGCAATAACAAGGGCTTTGAAGTTAGGGAAATACTGTGAGAACAAATACTTGTTGTAAATGGGCAAGAGACTCTTCAACACCATCTGCACCTGCTCATCATTGGTAGGCCTGTGGGTCATCTGCGAAGCTTTCGCCCTCCATCTGGAAATGAAGGCGGAGAAACTCTCCCTCGGTTCCTGCTTAGTAGTCTCAAGATCCCTACGAGTCACATCAATCTCAGTGTTGTACTTGTAGTGATTAGTGAACTCATTGCAAACATCCTCCCATGTCTTCAACTTAGTCTCATCTAAGGATAAAAACCACTTCGAGGCTGACCCTTTCAGTGATTCATGAAACATCTGAGCCAACAGCTCATCATCGGCTCCACGAGGTTGCATCGCCCTCACATACATCTTCAAATGGGTTTTAGGGCAACCCATCCCATCAAACTTCTCTAATTCCGGCATCTTAAAACTGAACGGTATACGGGCCTTGGGGAACAGTGAAAAAGATGTCACATCAACCATGTCATCAGACCGACGCATCCCCTTCAGGGCTTTCTCTAAGGCTTCAACCTTACTCGACAACAGGATTGGATCCCCAGAGAGGAACCTAGATCCACTGGGCTCGCCATCCAGATTGATGGGCTTAGACTTGGCTCCTGCCTGGGCCTTGGCACTGTCAACAACTTGGGCCGGGATAGGTGGATCAGAGGTACTCTTCGGGTTCTCTAAATGGGCCTCCCTAACCTGATCTGTACTGGTCTGTTTATCTTGGGACATTTTCTTAATCTGTTCAGTCTCACAAGCCAGGGCATCAATTCGGTCCATGATAGCATTCAACACTGTAGCAGTGGTACTGGATTCTCCGTCAGCCATTGAGGATACACTCGGGGGTTCAACACTAAAAAGACGCCCTCTAGAATCACGACTCCAGGCCAGAATTCTACACCATGAAATGGGCTTTTTAGAAAAAAGGGACAAGTCCATGATACTCAAAACCTATTGACAGACTATCAAAGAGGTGATACCCAAATAGAAGGCAAGGAGAAAAGGGAAAACCGTCCTATCATAATTCCAACTCACTTCCCTATTTCACAAGGGCACTTCCTTAGAAATTAGGAAATAAATCAGAATCACTAATAGGGAAATAAAACATGATCAGCCAAACAAGGCTCAAAGAGAAACACCAAGGACCAATCCTTCATTCTCAGGGCACTTTCCTTTGAATCGAAGGTCTTAGTCAAAACAAGCCAAAACAACCTAGTCATAGAAAAGGGTATGTACCTTTAGAATATTCTCTTCCATCCTCAAAATAGTCCTTTCATTCTAAGGACCAAAATCCTTAAAATAAAGGGCCTATATTAAAAATATCAAAGTTTATCCAAGGGTACATATCCCTAAGTTCTAGCATTCACAAACAAGGCTCACATCAAATTGGGATAATTTTGGCAGCATAACGACACAATTATGTGCTAAAAGAAATTTGGCAGCATAACGGCGTAGGTATGTGCCAAGGGAAAATTTTGACAGCATAACGGTACAGTTAAATACCAAAAGGAATCTCGGCAGCATAACAATACAATTATGTGTCGAAATTTCGGCAGCATAACAGGTGTGTGCAAGCACTGTAGGGTAGAGTGTCCTACTTGGCTGTCTACATGGACTAATGCAAAAGGTGGGTTCAAAGGTTCCTATTGCAGACCAATCCATATACCTAACCACATGTGACACATGGCGTGCCGCGTGGGTCCAACAGTACTGATTGGTCATTGATATACCCCGAAGGGTACTTGACAATAGGTTGATGGCTTCGTCATGATTGCCCTAGTGTCGAGTGGAGACAGGGATCAGGACTAGACCATCGTTTGGCAAGGCAACATCGTCCTATCACACAATGACATGCAGCTAATATAACTAAAATGATATGCAGTCACACAAATGCAAGTGGTTGATTTTAATTAATTTAAGAAATTAAATAGCCCAATTAAATTAATGAAGTTTAGCCCTCGACATCCCCAGTGGAGTCGCCAGTTCTGTGGACCAGCCTCGCGGACGGGGCTTTGATGGTGTGAGTCCACATCATCACCGGGCGATGTGATTAGGGGGTTTAAAAATCAAAACAAAGGAGTCGCCACCTTATTTTTAAGGAATAAGGAAACCATAAAAAAACATTTTATTTTCAATAAAACCAAACTCCATTAATGGAAAAGCAGTCTACAAACCAGAGTTGGATCCGGGGGCTAGGTTACGACGTGGGAAGGTTCCAAGCTTTCACTTGTAGGCACCCACCTCGCCCTACTTAAAGGACTTCTAATTTATTTGGGCTATTTAAATTCTTAATGCAAACAATCCTAAATAATCTAAATCAACCAAAAAAAATAGTGATATAAATGCATTATCTATATTAGTTATATTAATAATAATAAAAAATATATATACAAACAAACCCTAAGAACCTAGGACACCCTACGGGCATCCTAGGGCGGACTTGAGCCCTATTAGCGCCTACGTAACTTACTAGTATCACCTAGCAAGTATCAAAGTCCACGTAGTTCGACTACCCTAGGACTCTCCTATTGTAATCGATCACATCAATCAAAGGTATTTCAACCTAATTCAAGACTCTAACTTCGAGAGTTTTTGTTTGTTCAAAATCATTTATTCAAAAATCATTTATTTGAAATCATTTCAAATTAAAAGATATTCATAAAATCCAAATATTCCAAAATAATTCTTATCTTTAGAATTAAATTCCAATTGAAAATCTTTTTCAAAGATATTTCAAGAAAACAAACCATATTGAGAGGAATTTCATTCCAAAGTAAAAATCTTTTAAAATATTTCAAATCTTTTGAAAATCAATTAATAATCAAATATCTCATAAAATCATATTTATTTCATAAATATTGCATCAAAAATTTTTTAGAAAATCTCTCGAAGATCGACATCTCAAATCAATTAAAATACTAAAATCTGATAACAATCTTTACAACAAAGGAAATTCCTAGGGAAGGTCAAGTGACCTTCCTAGCCTAGGGTCTCTAACTAGCCCTAAAGTTAATCTAGAAACCCTAAAAATACTAATGCAATGCATGCTGAAATTTAACTAAATTAATCAAACATTCACAAAATCAATTCCAATCATGCATGAAAATGTTCCTAAGTGCACACTAATTAATCTATGTGAACTTAAACATATTTCTAAGTTGGATTCGGCCCTAAAATAATTTTTAGGAGTCATTTAAGGCCATTTTCAATTCCGGACAGATTTGAAAGCGGACTTTAAATCACTCTAAAAACTTTGAAAAGAAGTAATAAAAATCATGTTAGTGACCTAGCATGCATCCTACATGAATATACTAAATTACTATGCAAAAACATGTCAAAAATTACACCAAAATATGCTTAAATGATCAATTTAATCACAAGGGAAGGATCTCACCTTTGCTCGCTCCCTCGTACACATTTTATACATTCAAACCATTAAGACCATGGTAAGCATTCAAATAATCATAGAAGCACAAATAAAAGACTCAAGACTCATCACATATTAAAATAACATATTGACATACTCATATTACCGTTAAAATCACCAATTACTTATCATGAGATTCGAACAACAACATAAATATATCAATATTTACTCAAAACATGCTTAAACATAAAATGACAACAAATCTAACCCTACTCATGCATACATACATAAAATCACGATAAAACTAATTAATCCTAAACATGTATACTAACAAAAATCACGACCATGCTAACCTAATCATACACATCAACCCTAACATGCATATAAAATAGTAATTAAACTAAACAACCATAAGCATGCATCCTAATCACATAAAATCACATAAAATAATATAGCTAACCCTAATATACATGCTCACATAAAATAATGATAAGAAACTATCCTAATCATGCTTACTCACGTAGAATGAAAATAACACTAATTTTAATCATGCATCTATACATAAAATATCAATAAAACTAGCCCTAACCATGCATCTACATACAAAATCATGACAAAGCTAACCCTAGC
Source organism: Hamamelis virginiana (assembly GCA_017140935.1). Classification (NCBI taxonomy): domain Eukaryota; kingdom Viridiplantae; phylum Streptophyta; class Magnoliopsida; order Saxifragales; family Hamamelidaceae; genus Hamamelis; species Hamamelis virginiana. The sequence continues at coordinate 10,291 of JAESVK010068250.1, forward strand.
ATGCATACTCACGTAAAATAATGATATGAAACTATCCTAATCATGCTTACTCACGTAGAATGAAAATAACACTA